>PRKT01000138.1:940217-968022 GCA_003671525.1 Saccostrea glomerata
GGCTTTTCATAGTAACTGACTAACTCTAATTTGCTTTTAATTAGTTTGATGATGAATTAATAATAAATAATGTTCTTATTTAAAGGGAACGATGGCCAATCCCATTATGAATGGAGGTGGAGACCACACAGATCTCCAGGCAGACATTTCTGTTGATGACCCTGAAATGTATAACTTGATAAAACAGGAAAAAGAGCGACAAATGAGAGGACTCGAACTCATTGCCTCGGAGAACTTTACAAGCAAGGCTGTCCTCCAGTGTCTAGGGTCCTGCCTCACAAACAAATATTCAGAAGGTCAACCAGGACAAAGGTGAGATAAAAAATGAAAATGTATTTTTAATATGTACGAGGAGGATATAAAGAAAGCAACGGGTTATGTTTGTTACTAGATTATGTCTTTGTAAACAGTTACTCAACAAGGATGTTAACAATGTTAAATCAACTGTAGGTATTATGGAGGAAATGAGTTCATAGATCAAATAGAGCTGCTATGCCAGAAGCGAGCCCTGCAGGCCTTTGGGTTGTCGCCAGACAAATGGGGAGTCAATGTTCAACCTCTCTCTGGATCCCCAGCTAATTTTGCTGTCTACACAGGAGTTGTTGGGCCCCACGGTAGAATCATGGGTCTTCATCTTCCAGATGGTGGGCATCTTAGTCATGGCTTCATGACTCCGTCTAAGAAGATATCTGCCACATCCATGTACTTTGAATCCTTCCCATACAGAGTTGATCCAAAGACAGGATTAATAGACTATGACCAGCTTCACCAGAATGCAAAGCTCTTCCTTCCTGATATGATTGTTGCAGGTTTGATTTGCATTTTTCTGTAAATTCATTTGCTTATCTATGCTAAAAAAATTTATTTGCTTATCTATGCCAGTGATTAAAATAAGATTCTTGATGAGAATTTGACAAATTTAAGTTTTGAGCCATACATTGCATTTACGTTTCCATTCATCAGAGAAAGAGTCGAGTTTTAATTATGTATTGATTTCTAGAATATACAAAACATGTATGAGTATAAACTTTGATCTTAGGAGTGAGCTGCTACTCTAGACATCTGGACTACAAGCGATTCAGAGAGATTGCTGATGAGAATGGAGCCTATGTACTAGCAGATATGGCTCATGTTAGTGGTCTTGTTGCTGCAGGGCTTACCCCTAGTCCATTTGAGTACTGTGATATTGTTACCACAACAACACATAAAACCCTTAGGGGTCCAAGATCAGGGATGATTTTCTACAGGAAAGGTACTTGTAGTTTTATTTACTGTACATTGAGGCCTGGTCTTTGAATTGGTGAAGTCTACCTTGCATTAATCATTTTATTATGCCCCCCTTCGAAGAAGGGAGGGCATATTGCTTTGCTGCTGTCTGTCGGTCCATTTAGTTTCCGTTCTTTTTCTTCACAACCGTTGCACACACTGAAATGAAATTTAGTATACATGTTTATCAGGTAAATATTTAAGTCAAGTTCTGTTTAGGGTACGATCGCACCATTTTTGATAGAGTTATGCCCCTTGGACTTAGAAAAATTCCACTTACTTGCAGTTTCCGTTCATTTTCTCTGCAATGGTTGTACATATTGAAATGAAATTTAGTATACAAATTTTTCAGCTGAATATTTAGGTCAAATACTGTTTTGGATATGATCACACCCTCTTTGTAAGAGTTATGCCACTTGGACTTAGAAAAATTCCACTTATTTCTTCATTTTCTATGCGGAGGTTGCACATATTGAAATGAAATTTAGTTAACAGATTTTTCAGCTGAATATCTAGATCAAGATCTATTTTGGGTAGGATTGCACCATTTCAGACAGAGTTATGCCCTTTTGGACTTAGAAAAAAATCCAATTTGGGGGGAGGGGGGCATGAGTGTTTTACAAACATCTCTTGTTTAAGTGAGCTTTTAGCCCTGTTTATGGTTGATATATATTAAAAGCATAGGTTTTCAGTTTCAGTTAAACAATCATATTCAGTATACTTTCTTAATATGGATGCAAATTGTGCAATTCTTATTATTTGATGTGTTTTTCAGGTGTCCGAAGAGTAAAGAATGGGAAGGAGGAGATGTACGACTTGGAGAAGAGAATTAACGAAGCTGTGTTCCCTGGTCTCCAGGGAGGACCACATAACCATCAGATTGCAGGTAGGGGGTCCCACTAGGCCAGTATGGTCATTTATCTCAATGTTCAGAAGTGTGTCATGTCTAAACATTAACTTCCGATACAGATCTCTAAATCCTGTGTTAATGAAGGGATTTTCAATCACTAATAATATTGCAGACTGTTTTTACTAGTTTAATAAGGATTCATTTTTTAATTCCTTAATATCGACCTTCCTTGTTCAATATTTGTGTACAGCCATGGTTCACACCCAAACAAATAAGACCACTTGTAGGGAATGTACCTTGATACTAAGATCTTTTTGCATGAAGCCTCGAACTTAAAATTTTATAGTTCTCGTACTGGATAAGCGGAATTTTTAGCAAGGATTTAATTTTGGCATTATTAACAAGGGTGCCAAGATCGCTATAATTGAATATGGCTAAAAATTAATTGTCTTTTAGTTGTACTAGTTTCTTTAGTGAGCATTTCAAAACCGCTAATATTACTTTTCGCTAAAAATAAAATACCCAATTTTAAGTGCAAATCGCTAAATTTGTGTCTCGCTAAAATTTCCTCTTATACGGTATTTAATAGTAGAAATCTCACTTGTAAATGTTTGTTGATCATGCAGCATTTTGTCTATTTTAGGTGTAGCCGTGGCATTACAACAAGCAATGAGACCAGAATTCAAAGCTTACCAACAACAGGTCATCAATAATGCACAAGCTATGTGTCAAGCATTTATTTCTAAGGGATACACAGTAGTATCGGGTATGATATTAAAAGCAGAACAATCTCTCAAATATACAATATACAATGTGATTATATCTTGATTTTGTCCTAAATGCTATCCTAAAATTACATTTTATTTACAAAATAAATCTGTATATTTCAATCAGAAAATACTAAGCATGACCGCAACATTTTTTATATAAATGAACAGAGAAATTGAACCTTAATAATATATCCTCTGTGGCATTTAACAAAGATGATCATCAGTTTTAGAGATAGCTTATACAAAGTGATTGTCTTTTAATTAGGTGGAACAGAAAACCATTTAATCCTGATTGATCTGAGGCCAAATAATATGGATGGAGCCAGAGCTGAGAGAGTTTTGGAGTGTGTTAGCATCGCCTTGAATAAGAACACGTGTCCAGGGGATAAGAGTGCACTCAAACCGAGTGGACTCAGAATCGGAGCACCTGCTCTCACATCCAGAAACTTCAAAGAGAAGGACTTCGAACAAGTTGTAGAATATATACACAAAGGTAGGGTTGAAAGATTTTTTAGTTTGAATATTGTTATTTACTTAATTTTACCAAACCAAAAATAGCACCTAAGGCCATGCAAAGTTAATTCCTTGGTTCTCAGGCCTTTTTTCAAGAAATATGATGAGGGAGGGAGGCTTTTTTTTTTTTTTTACTTTTTATTGCCCCCAAAATATGATAAGGCAGCTTTTTACATTGTACAAAACCTCAAAAAATGATGAGGGAGGTGATTTGTTGTTTTTATTTTATTGATTTAGCAATAAAAAGGGTCAATGAGGCACCCTTGGAAGAGATGAGGGAGGGCCTGAGAACCAAGAAATTAAATTTTTTTTGCCTAACTCTATATAAATATAAATTCCTTCATGCTCACCTCAATTATATATTATCCAAAAAATCTTGCACATATAAGACTAAACAACTTGGAAATAAAGCCCCCCTCCTCAAATCTGATTTACATTATGAATATATAATTATTGTTGTGTAATTTCAGGTCTAGAAATAACAAAAGAGGCAATGCAGGGCTGTGGTCCACTTTTAAAAGATTTCAAACTCAAATTAAATGAGGATCCAGTGATAAAGGACAAAATTGCCAATCTACGCAAGGAAGTAGAAAACTTTGCTCTGCAATTCCCAATGCCGGGAATTGACAACTGGTGAACATTACTGCTACACGAAAGACTGGAGATTATTTTTAATCCAAAGATTATTAAATCTTAAACCATGGGACATGCAAATACTTTTATGGGAGACTAGAATTTTGCTCCATGACAGGCAAAGAGGGAAATCCTTTCTGTATAATATTTATACATCGTTCTATTTAAGATGTTTTCTGTTATTCATTACATCATGTAACTGATAATTTACTATCATGAATGTTGTCATAATAAATTTTAGTAAATTTTGTATATTGTCAGCAAACTACAGTGAGGGTTCTTTTCATTTGAGCTAACCGCAGATAAAATCCTCATCATTCTGATCAAACTTTGTCTCATCATTTCATTGAAAAGGTAGATTTTATTGGGTGGAGTAAATTAAAAATCTTTTTAAGAACCACTGGGTCAGAAAAGATGAAACATGGAAGCTTTTGTACAAGTTTGGATTCCTGTTGGTATAAATCATGACCCCCAGGGTTCTTCTCAAGAAAGGCAAAGCCTTGATCATTCATACTTATGGGTAGTGCAAAGAACTATATTCAGTAATGGCCAGTATTTGCACACAAAAACAAAGTTTGACAGAAGTCTATAATTATGTCCTAAACCGGGTAAATACTGTGAAATCGCTTATTTTCGTTGAGGTTTAATTTTCATTAATTTAAAGGTAAGAAGAGACCCACTATGAAAAATAAAATTTCATGAAGATAACTACTCAGTACTTAACCATCAGCAAAATTCAATCCCAACTCAAACCAATATTTTCCCTAAAACCTTGAAAGTTTGTCCCCATGAAAATATGTGATTAAACAGTATCTGCAGACTTCGATTCTGTATCACTTGGTCAATTTATTTGTATTCTACTGAAATGTTATTCTTCTTTGCTATTCATCATTGATTATTAATAACTGGAAATAATTTACATTTAGTGAAGCTTTCATACAATTTTCAACTATTGGCTGATTCTTAAAAAAATAGAGATCCTTCATACACATTTATAAACCCGGTAATAATCAAAATCAAATTAAGCTCACCTATTGTGTCCCACTCCATGATTTGAATCTGATCACCGATCACCAAAGGATGCTTCAATTTTTTTTCATCAAAATGTTCTTGAGAAGAATATTTTCCATGAATTTGTAATTCTCCCCTTGGGAGAGGTTTTGTTTTAACAAAAAAAAACGAAACCCACTCATCAAAAGTAATCTTTCAAGTTTAGTTGAAACAGGCTCTGTGATTCTTGAGAAAAAGCCAATCAAGTGAGAATTCCAAGTTAAACAGATATGAATGATAGACCGAATGTGATCAGAAAAGCCCAGCTCACCTGAGCCTTAGATGCTGGTGAGCTAAAAATGTGACAAAATTAAAGTATTTTTGACATGAAAGAAGTAGATGAGCGCTTGTTTTATTCACTCTCTATGGTTTTGGTGACAAAAAGGCATGCCAGATGAGCAAGTAGACCTACTTTAAAATTTCTTGCAGAGTCTCGGTCATTCTTTAAGCTCACCTGAGCTGAAAGTTTCTGATCACCAACTGTCCATTGTCCGTCCATCTGTAAACTTTTCATATTTTCAACTCTTAGGAACCACTGGGCCAATTTTAACCAAATTTGATACAAAGCATTCTTGGATAAAGGGAGTTTAAATTGTTTATACGAAGGGCCAAGCTCCCTATCAAGGGGAGATGATAAAGAAAAGATGAAAATTTTGGGTTGGGTCATTAAAAAATCTTAAGGATATCAGATCCTCAGCCAGAAAGGATAACTCCAAAAATTAATATTTTTATTTCAAAAGCATCAATATGAAGCTTTAAATTTTTCATGCAACAATTTTCATTTTATTCATCTTCATAAGATTCAAGGGTTTTGGAAGTCTAAGAAAAAGTCTCATTAAAAATTGACATTTGTACCCCATAAAAGGAAAAAAATAAGGAGTTTTATAGAAATAAGATTTTCTTGAATTGAGCCCTAATAGATTCCAATGTTTATTAGCATGATATGAGATAAGAAGTGATGTGTAATGTCTTACAATGATAGCAAATGCGTTTTACACTAGGTGTTATATATTACCCCACCTCTGTTGATTTTTCGTGAAATCCTGGCTTTCTATTTGTTAAGTCTGTCAAATGAAGGAGGAGGATTACTTATACCTGGTCAGTTGTAAATCTATACCCGGTCAGTTGCAAATCTATACCCTGTTGATGTATTACGTAACAAACACAACGTGGCTTCATAATAGGCACAGTATAAGCATGATGAAGCATATAGCAGAGAAAAACATTTATAAACCACAGATAATTGACGTAAATGTTTCATTGGTGGGGGATATTCATTACATAGTCTTTCAGTGACAGGGTATGGAATGATACCTGCTTGGTAAATTTCATACCTGACTCAGCTCCGCCTTGCCAGGAATGAAATTTACTAACCAGGTATCATCCTGTACCCTGTCATTAAAAGACTATGTAACTAATAATACATGAAGGAAATAAAAGACATAGAATAAAAATCATGCTAATTTCTCTGAATGCCTGGATGCCTATTGTTTTCTAACCTAAAATATTTGATGATCAATTATCCATTCAAAAATGCATAGCAGCTATTCTTGTTTGCTCATTCTGAATATATTATATTGAAGATCTGACATTTTTCCCTATATAATATGATTAATTGTAATTTTTAATTTTAAAGAAATGCAGTGGGTAAATTTACATTACTTGTGGATACAGAGATATTTCATGAGCATTTTTGATTGATTAAATGCTAACTTTATGAACCTGAGGATCGGACTACCTTAAGAACCAGTGGGCCAGGAAAGCTGAAACTTATGCATCCTGGGATAGTGCAGATTCTGAATTGTTTAAATCATGATCCCCCCCCCCCTCCCGAGGAAGGGCGGAGCCACAATAGGGAATCCAAGTTTTCATTGAAAGACAGTAAAAATCTTCGGGCCATGACAGCTGAAACTTATGTGGAAGCATCCTGGGGTAGTGTAGATTTTAAATTGTTCAAATATTGACTCCCAGGGGGAGGGAAGGACAACAATTGGTATTACAAGGGGGAGAATCTTGTGAAGAACAGCATGGCCAAAGTTACTTAGGTAAGCACTGTGGCCCATGGGCCTCTCATTTTTAATCTGTGATCATTCTATTTCTTGCTTTGAGGCAAACTAGCATCATCTGTTTGTTTTACCGGTATTTCATACTTCTATCATGTCTATGGATCTTTTACATGTCATCATGTCTTCGTTATTTTGATCAAGTCTAATCAACTTCCATTTAAGAGTACAACTTCCATAGCAAAGGAACTGGGGTGACTCCCCAAATAATTTACTATAGATAACATAGTTACTTTATGCCCCCTCAAAAAATTTTGACCTTTTTCTTTTGTACCTCCAACTGAAAGTATACTATAGAAAACATAGTTACTTCATGGCCCCTCAAAATTTTTTAACCATTTTCTTTTGTACCTCCAACTGAAAATAGGTGCTTCCTACAGACCTCCATGTTCAAAACAGGTGCCCAGACTGAGGTGGACCAAAATTTAAAATACATGTATGACCAGAATGCAATAACTGATCAACTGTCAGCACTAAAATTCACATATGCTTAGCACTACTTAAACAGATATATGGACAGGGTTTATTGGTTTTTTGGGGTAGGAAAAGAGTAATCACAGTGTAATTCTATATGACTGTAAATCTCTTTAATAAATACACAGATCTGTTGAACAAATATCACATAAAACTTTTATCATACAAGTATTTTAGAAATCATTGTCATCGATTTCATCCTGTTCATTCACATTATCATTGTCATCATCATCGTCGTCCTCATCATCATCATCTTCATCGTCATCATCATCAAGATCAATTTCTGAATCATCCTGTATAATAGATAATAAGTTTAATATATATTTTTGTACAAATGATCATTTTCATGGAAAATAAATGAGAACTTAAGTAAATATTTTCTCCTATTTATTGTGCAAAAGAATTTTTTTTAACTTAAAAACATTACTTTGAGGGAACAGATATGAAATGGATGACAATCCATATTCAAATGTTCACGATACCAAAGTTTAACTGTATATTAAACAAGGGAAATGAGGGAAACGCACATTTGATTTTTTGTCATAGATCTGTTTTGTTATCAAATTTAGCATCATAAATCAAAAGAGAAATCATTTTTCCCTTCAGAAGTATAATATACAAATTGACTGTTGTCACAGATAATTCATTATGATTGCAATAGTCAATCTTATGTATCATACAAATATCAGCAGGATAATTTATACATACATCACTAGCATCAGCCATCATAGTTCCAATCACTCTCTGCTTCCTCTCACCCGCTGCTGCTGTAAACAGAATATATACGAAACCTCAGTAACAATTAACATCAATTATTACCAAGCATCAGTTACAATTCCATGTCAGTATTAAACAATTCAACCTCAGTTACATTTCAACTTCAGTAAGAACTCAACCTCAGGGTTATAATTCAATTTCAGTAACAATCCATCATGGTAATGATTCAATGTATTAGGATTTATTATTTAAACCACATATTCTGACAAATGTCATATGTAGCATAAACTATAAGAATATATACTGTTCTATTCAAGATACTATTTCATTGTGTTAACTGATCATGCAGGGTTTAATGTAGGAATAAATGCTGAATCTACTAACCTTGCATAAATTTTCAAAAAAGCAGGAAATTAATATCAATGTAAGAAAAAATACAAATAATTATTATTATATATATAAAATCAATGTCAAGGCATACTCATCATGATATGCATTGTACAATAAAAATTGAATTACAGTATCAACTGAATGGATAAAAGAACTTGGTATTGCTGTCTGATTTATATCAACAAGAAATGTTTCATAATATTGAACTGTATATAAAATGTTTATCGCTATAGAGGTTTTTTGAAACCAAAATATGATTTGTTTTATAAAATTTGAAACAGCGTGAAAAAGAAGTGCTTTACTGTCAATGTTAATATCTCCAAAATAGTCACAAATATTCATGACAAAGTTACTGTGTAGGAAATTTTCATAAACCAATTTTTTTGGTGGTAGCAATATATTTTTAACTTCTGAAATGACACAACTGTTCTCAAGTGCTTATTGTTTTGCTGCAAAATGTTCTTCTGAAATTGCTTTCTTGAACCACACCAGTTTAGAGACAGTGTTTCATCAACAATATAATTCTCTTGATTTGAATTTTAACAAAAAACGGTTATCAAGTGCAAAATTTTCCTGTGTGCTATTCAGTAACACTACACAAAGGTTTACGCTCCAAGCCACTGACCTCATATCCAACGAAATAATTATCATGAAAGAGAAATGTAAACCAAAAAACTTTAAAACATTGAAAATTCTTTTTCCAATTTGAAATTTTAAGTAGAATAAAAGAACTAAACAAGACAGCAGAGGACATAAATGTCAAAGTACTGCCCTGAGTTGCCCATTTCCTACTTTTTATCAACCAATATAACAAAACTAATTCTAAACAATTAACTAAAAATAAATGCCGCACAGAAATAGGTTATCTGTCATATACTGAATAAATAAAATAACATCTAATTTTTAGCTGACCCAAAATAAGACTATATGTATAGCTGACTATTTTTATTCAAAACTAGCCAGCAACTATACTATGATACTTGATAAATACATGTACTGCATTAGCCAATGCATATGTACATTGTATCTTTTAAGGGATGGTTGCATTTTTGTTTGAATTAAAGTTAGTTAACTGTATATCTATCCTGATTTTACTTTACTGAACCTGGCAGATGCAACAGAATAGTATTTCTGTGTTGACTATCTTTAATTTTCCAAAACTAGATTACACTTGTAACATTTCACTCACCAGCCACAGGTCTCGACATGTTTGCTACTGTTGTTTTATTAATATAACATTTAAAGACAAATCATAAGCAAGATTTCCATTGTATTAGAATATATTAAAAAAATATTCTCTACAAGATGCTTCAATAAATTAAAGATAAAAAGATAATTAGTCTGCATAGAACTTATTTAAAACAAACTCTACATTTTTGAAAAAAAAATTTACTTACTTTGTTAAATTTTTAATTAAAAAATTCAGAATACTGAACCTTTTTGCTTATAAACTTGGCTTTTAAACTTAACTTTCCATGTAATTTCAGCCTGAAAAAAACAATGTGGACTGTAGTACTCACCGTCAGGCCGTTGTCGTACGGGCTGCTGAACGTCAGTATCCGATTCATCTGACTCATCCAACCCATCATCCGAGTCCCGGGATATATCTGAAAATAATGTCCACTACACTTACTCTGCCTAAACAAGCTAATTTTATGTTTAATATTCTACTCATCAAATGCACCAAAGACATTCAATCATAGGTTTAAATCAACATGAAATATTCCCTTCAATACTGAACAGGGGCTACAAGATAGGCATATTCTGAATTCATAAAAGAACAATTATTCAAGAGTCATTCAAACGAACTTGGTATCTACTTCAAGGAGTATCGGTATTCATTTGTATAAATCAATAACCACATCCTACCAATGTCATCTGGCATTATCTTTTGACGATTCTGTTCCTCACTCTTCAGACGATCAGCCATCTGTTTTAATTTTTCTTCTGTCTCCTGTGTACAGAAAACCCATTTTACTTTCATTTCCAAAGAAAAACTTGACTTCAATACAAATGAAATAATAAGAGATAAAACCACATCTCCTTCTTTCTGACCTCGAATTTGTCCTGTTCTGCCCTGTGATACTCCTCTTGCTGTGCCTCTAGATACGTCAGGTTTCGGAACTTATCCATGTAAACTTCATATAGCTTTTGTAGATCCTCCTCCAACTTCTCATACTCATCCATGTAAGCAGGTCTACAATAGCATTATATAACGTAAGTTTTTCTTCTTTAATTGAGACCATAATGAGAATATTCGTCAATAACTCAAATAGCAAAAAGTGAATTATCTCCCTTGTACAGATGAATTACCTAACACTTTGTAGAGTTTGTAATCGCTTTTCATTTCTTTCCAATTCATTCTTCTTTTTCTCAATTTTAGCCTCCAGATTAGCTTCATCAGATGCCACATTGTCTAGCTGCATCAGGTACTTCTTTATTTCATTCTGCATTGGAGACAAAGTGATTTTTAGAATGAATCAAGATAGAGAATTTGATCTGATTTTCAAGTCCATAGAACTAAATCTTTATATTACCTCAACCCCTCGGATGGATCCACCAATCCCACTCTCCACTTCATTGATTTCTAGAGATTTTGCTATCACAATTGATCTTTGTTCCTACAAGTTGGATAAAAATCTTCAGATATGCTTGCACAAAATTCGTAAAGATATGCATGTACATGCTATATAAATGCTGATTCAGCAGCGGTCGCAAATACCAAATTACAAGATAATTATTTCCATTCTAATGCAATCAATGCATTTTGTTTGATGTTTACATCTTACTGTTTTGTTGAGTTTTGTTATGTGAAATACTGTATATTCCTTATTTTTCGCGATTACTTTTTGTGGCGTACTGGCTCTGTAACATATAATCGCAAGAACAATAATCCGTGAATGGACAGCTGATCAATAGAACTTGAAGGATTTCAGCACCATTAAAATAAAAGCAAATAATATTATTTTGTGAGTGATGCTTCTCGTTAAATTACGCGGAAATTAATTCTTCACGTATAATTAGGAATCTACAGTAAGTCATGGGGCATTGTGTTTTTGTGTCGTTCTATTTTGATTTTACAATGAAAAGCTTTCATTCCTGTTGATACTCGTTTCACTGCCTCAAACATCAGTGTATTAGCCAATCAAAATGTGTTTTACAAAACCATTGCACTATAATGTTATTTTTGAGCTGCCCCTTATTTTAATTCAGATATTATGTATAAACTTGTATAAATAATGAAGTGTTCAATATGCTTACTCTCAGGTCCACTTCTTTACCCAGGAGATCGTATAATGTGGCTCCTTTGGTTGTGATTTCAGAAGCAAGACGTCTAGCTTCTTTCAGATCATTTATCTACCAAAATAAGATATATTTAATCATGCTTCAAATTTTCCTAAAATATAAACAGTCCAACAATCCAGGTTAGACAAGAAATTTTGACTCAAATCCCAAGGTAAGTGAAATCTGCAAATTGTGATTTAGATTCATTTGTTATTAAATGTGAATGTCTTATATCAATATCGACGTAGATAAATTAAAAATTAACCTACTACTGTCAAGTTAATACTGTCTCCCTGACAACATACCTTTGATGAGATGTCAAATGACAACATAGAAGAATCATCTTCATTGTCTGTCTCAGATTGGGCTGATGTGTTGGTTTTCATGGCATTGTACAACATAGATGTCACCTTCAGCATCTCCTTCACAGCATAGCCATCGGACTGGTACAGCTTCTTTGTATTCAACTTGATGTGTGCTTTTGTATGCTAAAAATGATTATGAATGATTTGTATAATTATCTACTCATCAGTTCTTGTCCTTAGAAGACCGGAATACCCCAGCAACAAAAATTTGTCAAAGATATGGAAATAATGTACTTCAGTTATTAAGTTACTTCTTTAATTTTTTTCTTTTAATATTATCTCAGTCTGTGAAATATTTCAAAAAGTAACTAATTCTATAAAGCTTTTGTACAAATCATGTAATCCACTTTGGCTTGAAAAGGTTTTTACTTCCAATAATTCAAGTTAATTTACTTTAAATTGTTGACAAACCATGAATTCTGCCACAGTTTTGATGAATATCACTCTGTCTTGGTCTGTGTCGATATCACTATGTATGTCAGCATTTGGGTCATATCTAAAATTGAAAAAATTCACAGAGAAAAATTGTTGTACAGACTTATCATTTTAAACAATAACTTTAAAAGGCAATAAATAATTGCCAAATACCTTTTGACAAGCCATCGCATTACTTCAGCAACCAGAGGGAAGTTGGGATTTCGGAAGTTTTCCATGGAGATTAATCTTGGGTATCCTAGAGCCCTCATCATCTCAGTGAAATCTATAAAATAATCAGATTGTGTGTAACTTAAAGGCCATATCATCTTAGTAAAATAAATATTCACACTGTATCCTAAAGCCAATACCATCTCAGTGTCAACTGAAATGAATCATGCAGATACCGTATAAACAATAGATAACCTTTAGCATTCTTAATTTTGTAAAATAAAGAAAAAAAATTTCATACTTCATACATTGGTGACTTGTATGAAGATATTAGAACATTTGTTTGCTACATGATAATTAATAGAAGAAAAAAAATCATTATGCACTATCATACAGTGGAACCTCATTAATCAGAATGTCAATAATCAGGATTCATTACCCTCTAGATGAAATTTGTGGGGAACATGGTTAAAATTTACAACTTCAAATTGCATTAATCAGGATGATTTACATGGAAACATGTTTCTATATGAATAAGCTTGTCGATGATACTTGTACTAAAATCAGTGTTTGATATAATTTGTGTATCCAACTGCCCCAGGCACAAAAATTTTCAATTATTAAAGTTCATAATATATAAGACGAAAAAATTCAAAACAATATTAGGCTATCAAAAGTTGGGAGGTGCATAAATATAGAGGATGGTCAGAGAATGTATTCAGAATCTGGACGGGGAGTGAAAGGTAGGTGATTGACCAATATGGAAGAGTGAAGAAACTCTCCCTTACAGTGCACAGAAAATCTTGCACTTTAAATTGCATCTTATTTGCATTACAGGATCCATAGCATTATGGTCAAAAACTATCTATAAAACCATATAACGCTACAGTCCTGTAGCTAACATTCAAGTGTTTTCTATTGCAAAGAATTGTACCTGTTAATCACATACCATACGGTTTCATATTTATCTCAATAAAACTAAAGGCCTGATGCGCAATTATTTTGTCAGGCACAAAAATATTTCGCAGTAGATCCTGCCTTCATAAATCTTATATTTTAAAATCAAGACCACATCTACATCCCTGTTTTTTTACTATACATGATAAGCATATTTTCTATATGCATATCAAGAACAGTAGGCCTACTGCATTTTTTTTTATATTAGAGTATTAGGACTATTATTTATGTTAAATTTTAGACAACCTCGGTAAAAGTGATCATTTTATGCGGTTCTTTCTTGCTCGATATGGATCGATTATTTTTAAAATGACCAAGTATGATAAAGTACTTAACACATATTTATAACTGACATACTTCTCAAATCTCTGTACGACATGGTTGTAAATTCTGACTACAGAAAAACTCGAAGTATTCCTCTCCGTTGCGAAGAAAGCTAAACTATTTGACGCATGCGTATAGTCGTTTCTAGAATTTAATGCACAACGATCCCGATCATATAGTGTGTGGGTCTGCACGGTAATGTACATTTCACATCGTTAATTCTTCCATGCATTGAAAACTAACTTTATTTCAATGAATGTTTAATCGCGTTTGGTTGTTTTTATACTTTTAGAATATGATCATTCAATTATATCTTGGGGTCATATTGATTCTTGCATGGCGTAATAAAATTAAATTTTTTATCATCAATTAGGTTGTTGGTTTTTTTTTTATCATTTACCAGATTTACTTTTCTCCTCTGGAGCCCCTGTTGATGATAAATGATGTATTCTTTCCCTTTCGTCCCAATATATGCAGTAAAATTGGAAAATTTCCATATTTTATATATTTTAAACAATACAATACAACACTTTATTCACAGAAATGAATAACACTGGACAGCAATCTATTTTAGATCTCTCCCTTGACCCTTTCCCTAATTCCATACCATTGGTTCAACATAGAATTGATCCATTAATATAATTAAAAAATAGTTATTAGGGATAAGATCCCCTTCTTTCTTTTAATTAACATACATATAGGTCCCCTTTCTAGTGTGATTATATTTTTTTTAATTCAAAGGCCACTTGTCCCTAATTTTATGTTGCAGTATGGTTGAAAAGAGTCAAAAAACCTTTTTAAAATCTTACAATAAATATTGCAAAAAGTTATCAATAAATTTTTTATTTTATTTTTTTTATTTACTTATCTATAAATAAATGTAAGTAAATACACCCCCTCCTACTCGACATTATATTAGATAATTACAGGTATAATTTTTATCTAAGCACCCTTACACTTACAGGAATGAAAACAATATCAAGAATGTTTTTAGAAAGAAACCTCAGACAAATCAGTTATTAATTTTAAATCAAAGTTATTGTTCGCACTGTTTTACAACTGTAGAACAACTAGCTATGCTTTGAAGGTAATTTTTTTTTAAAAACCTTTGTTCCACCCATATTATGCCCCCAGATCTCAGTTTAAATGCCCTGTTGATAGTAATAGTTCCTAACTGTAGTGTTTCGCGTACTACGGAAACGTATTAGTGCCACTTGCACACTTTACTTTTTTTTAATTTCGACACTTTAATCTGTGAATTTTACACTTTAAAGTGTAAATTTTATACTTTAATCTGAAAATTTTACACATTAATCTGTAAATTTTACACTTTAAAGTGTAAATTTTACACTTTAATCTGTAAATTTTACACATTAATCTGTAAATTTTACACATTAATCTGTAAATTTTACACATAAATCTGTACAATTTACACATAAATCTGTACAATTTACACATTAATCTGTAAATTTTACACATTAATCTGTAAAATTTACACTTTAAAGTGTAAATTTTACACTTTAATCTGTAATATTTACACTTTAATCTATAAATTTTACACTTTAAAGTGTAAATTTTACACTTTAATCCGTAAATTTTACACTTAAATCTGTAAAATTTACACTTTAATCTGTAAATTATACACTTTAATCTGTAAATTTTACACTTTAATCTGTAAAATTTACACTTTAATCTGTCAATCATACACTTTAATCTGTAAATTTTACTCTTTAATTTGTAAAATTTACACTTTATTTGTTTATTCACATTTAGCATCTTCACACATCCTCAGTAACACATTTGTTAGCCAATAAAATGTTAGTTTAAGCAATTTTTCTGAATTTATAGGATTTATAGATTATATCACAATTGTGTCATCCATATATTAGTCATGTGAAAAAAGTCTAACAGGCCCTGGAATCTATATTGGGGGAGGGGGAGGGGTCCTTAAGCACCTGTGATCGGGAATATGTGCATGTATGTTTGATATGCTCTTCGCTTTATATTCAAAGAAAAATTTTATTTTAATATAAAACATGAGGATTAAATTTTATCATACACGAAACATGGTCTGTTGGCTTAAAAATGTGTTATTGAGGATGTGTGAAGATGCTAAATTGACTGTGTAAATAAACAAATAAAGTGTAAATTATACAGATTAAAGTGTAAATTTTACAGATTAAAGTGTAAAATTTACAGATTAAAGTGTAAATTATACAGTAAACTTTACACTTTAAATGTAAAATTTACAGATTAAAGTGTAAATTTTACAGATTAAAGTGTAAAATTTACAGATTAAAGTGTAAAATTTACAGACTAAAGTGTAAATTTTACAGATTTATGTGTAAAATTTACACTTTAAAGTGTAATTTTTAGAGATTAATCTGTAAAATTTACAGATTAATGTGTAAAATTTACAGATTAAAGTGTAAATTTTACAGATTTTAAAATGTGTAAAATTTACAGATTAAAATGTAAAATTTACAGATTAAAGTGTAAATTTTACAGATTAAAGTGTAAAATTTACAGATTAAAGTGTAAAATTTACAGATTAAAGTGTAAATTTTACAGATTAATGTGTAAAATTTACACTTTAAAGTGTAGAAATTAAAAAAAAGTGAAGTGTCCAAGTGGCACTAATACGCTTCTAGTTTGTTTCGGGATTTGGAGTTGTTTAGAATGAGCATCCCATCGCCACCACTATATATAATCAATAAAGCATCCAATGCCAGGCGGGTGGTGGAGGCTTGGGATTTATTTCATTACTATCACAATGCTCTGTAGCACATCTTCCAATTTGATTTATTATCATACAGTTAAATATTTTTTTCATCGTCAATATTCTTTCAGGCAGTTTTTTTTTAATTTCCTTCACATGTTTTTACAAGAAAGGTTATATGCACTGGCCAGATGTCTATCTAGAATAAATAATTAATGAAAACAAAATTGCTTTAATGATGTGCATTGATCGAATGAATTTCTGTAAGCTATGCGGATTTTTTTTTTACCCATTATTTTTGTTTGTACATGTGTATGTACTACTATGACGTCACAATAGACAAATTCAAGAAAGATGAATGTTAAAGAGACGTTGACTTCCCGCGAGTTTCTGCGATTAGCGGATTTTTTGTCTTCAAATGGTTACAGATTAGGTCCAAAGATTGGCGAAGGAACCTATTCCAGTGTAAGAATTGCTGAAAGAACAAGAGACGGGGAAATTTTGGCTGTTAAAATGATTAACAAAAGAAATGCGAAGAAAAAGTATGTTACAAAGTTTTTACCAAGAGAACTAGAAATTTCAACTCTTGTAAATCATCCGAATGTAATATTCACTCATGATGTATTGTACCAAGGTGAATCCGTTTACATTATGATGGACTACGCTGAGAAAGGAGATTTACTGCAGTTAATTAATACGTGCGGCTCTTTATCAGATCAAGATGCTAAGCGAATGTTTAGAGAAATGACAGAAGCTGTAAAATACTTGCATGATCTCGGAATAACACATCGTGATTTAAAATGTGAAAATATTTTAATTATGCGAGACAAAAGAATAACTGTTTCTGACTTTGGTTTTTCTCGTTTGTTTCTGGATCAGCAGCGTAATGCTGTCATGTGCCAGACATACTGCGGCAGCAGGGCGTATGCTTCCCCGGAACTTTTGCGTGGACTGCCCTATGACCCAAGAACTAACGATATATGGAGTTTAGGGGTCATTCTTTTCATTATGATCTGCGGAAAAATGCCTTTTGATGATAGGAATATCAAAGAACTGCTGAAAAAACAGGTATCTGAAGGCATTTCCATTCCCGACACAGTCAAAGAGAGGATTTCATCTCAATGCCTAGAACTTATCCATCAAATTCTTGATCCAAACGCAAAATCAAGGATAAAGATTTGGAATATTCTACAGAGCGATTGGTTAAAAAGATAACGTTGTCTTAGTAAACATGTATATATAAAAATTAATAAATTTGAAAATAAATTTCTTTTTTATATGTGCAGCTAGTTTATCAAAATTCAAATTGCTTTAAAACTTCACATAAACGATTTTATCTCTTTATGGCAATACCAAGAACAACGCACGCCAATACTCGATTCCTGTCTACATTTTACACCCAATTACTGTGAAATCGCAAATTTTCATGGGTGTTTGGGATATTTTTCGTTGTTTTCGAGGTATGAAAAGACCCACAATTTCATGTCCACCGTGAAATGTAAAATGTTACATGCATAAAAACTACTCAACAATTTGTCACCCTCGAAATCAAATCCCCATGAGCCAAATCACCAAAATTTGACCCCACGAATTAAAATAAATGATGTGATTCAACGCTAATTCAATCCAGCTCTTGAAATAAGCGGGTAGTCATCTCTCTACACCGTTTTAACGGAAGTGGTACCTGTTTTGATCCGAAAAAAATCTAGTTCCCCTACTTTTCTTTTGTCCCTTTTCCAAAAAAAAACAAAAACAAAACAAAACCAAAAACAAACAAAACAAAACGGATACAATGTCATGTAAAAAGGGATACATGTGTGATATATGGAGGTCCTAGATCCAACCATTCATTACCAAGGTCTACAAGTAAGTTTTTTCAAAAGTTCCTTCCGCTATTATCAGAGTATCAATCATTCAGGATGTGCTGAACTATTTTTCATATTAAGGTATTTTCTAAAGAGAGATCTATTTAGAATTGGGCAAAAATCTTCCAAACTAGTACCTTCAGGCTCCAGTTCTTTATAGTTCATGCGTATAATCCAAGATTGACTTTGACCTTCTATTGAAGAACTTTAACCTTAGTCATAGCTTTTGAACAATGGGTGCTAGGACTGCCATGATTCCTTGAGACCAGACCTCTGGTCAACATTTTTTATCTCATGACCTTCATTTTAGGGTTTTACCTATATTTGAAAAAAAATCAATCTCAGTTGTCTATAACTTTTAAATGGTTACTGTTTTGACTTCCATATTTCTTTTATACATTTCTTGCGACAAAATCTGTTCTTTTGTACCACTATTTTATTTGCCTCCGTAATCGAAGATTTGGGCGCATTAATCTGTTAATACAAACGTGTAGTTTTTGCTCTACCCGCCTTAACATGGAGTTTAACTTATATCCCATTTTGCAGATAATCACCGTGTCCTGAACTTCTGAACAGTAATGGCAAGGGCTTTCGCACTTCCAATGTGTATTTATTTACTATTTAATGTGAGAAGTCCTTTCCGTGGGTATAAATATTTTTATACGGATCCGAGGCGTATTTTGTTTTTGTCTTGTCTGTTTGTCTGTTTGTCTGTTGTCAACTTTAACCTTCGCCATAACTTTTGAACCATGAGAGATAAAGACTTCGTATTTGGTATGCATATTGCACCAATGAAGCTCTTGCAAACGACACCAAGGTCAATGACCTTGTGACCTTGACTGTGACCTATATGCTAAAAATAGCTTTTTCGAACTTACGCCATAACTTTTGAACAATGAGAAATAGAGACTTCATATTTCGTATGCATGCTCCACTAATTTAGTTCTTTCAAATGACACCAAAGTTAGTGACCTTGACTTTGACTTATCTGCTAAAAATAGTTTTTTGAATTTTGTTTCCGCCGGGCGCATATTGCTTCACAATCACATCTTGTTTACCATGTTTTTATGCGCCCGAATTTATTCGGGGCGTATATTGTTTTTTTGTCCTGTCTGTCTGTTGTCAACTTTAACCTTTGCCATAACTTTTGAACCGTGAGAGATAGAGACTTCATATTTGGTATGCATACTCCACTAATTAAGCACTTCCAACTGACACCAAGGTCAATGACTTTGTGGCCTTGACCTTTATGCTGAAAATAGCCTTTTCGAACTTTCGCCATGACTTTGAACCATATGAGGTAGAAACTTCATATTTGGTATGCATACTCCACTAATTAAGTTCTTTTAAATTCTAATATGGGCAATGACCTGTAACTGTAACCCATATCCTAAAAATAGCTTTTTTGAACTTTCGCCATAACTTTTGAACCATATGAGATAGACTTTATTTGTATGTATACTCCACTAATTAAGTGCTTTCAAATGACACCAAGGACAATGATCGTGTGACCTTGACTGTGACCTTTTGCTAAAAATTGCTTTTTAGAACTTTGTTACCGCCGGGTGCATAGTGTTTCACAAACACATCTTGTTTATAACCTTGTTTTTTTTTAGTTTAGCTGCAGAACTGTAGGTCTCCGAAAAAATATACATTGAAAGACCTATATATTTTTTCGGAGAGCTAGTTTTGCGGCTACATTTGAAGTTCAACTTACTTTTTGAAAAAATTTCGTATCTCTTGAAAAATTGGTACTAGGGTTTTATATTTTGCATGTGACAAGGTCTTTCCAGCGTACTTTTGATTTTGACACTTTTGCATTGGGGTTTTATACCCACTTTCAAAAAAATGACCTTGACCATAACTTTTAAATGGTTAGTGTTTGGGCTTTCATATTTACTAAGACATGTCCATCGGCACATTGACAAGTCCTTTTTTTTGACATTTTTGATCTCCTGACCGAGAAGTATGACTTTTTTGTCCTTGTAAAATTGACCTTTAAGAGTGGCCCACTTTTTACAAATCATTTCCTGAATGTTTGATATACCTTTTATATTTCACATCGCGCTCATTTTTAAATAGGGATCAACATTTTTTGAACTTACAAGTGGAGTTTGGCCTACGCTGATTCGAAAAGCTTTGACTTGACATTTAGCTGCTATACAGTCTATTACTGTCACAAAAAAATCTTGTTTTATTTAATTAAATAACTCTAATGAGCATCCTTGTCTATCTTGCCTCTAAGATCAGTTCAATGAAATATCTTGAAAAATCAAAAACCGATTCATTTTTCTGCAGCAGAAGACATACCACCCATCCTGCAATAAATGATTCCAGAGATTGACAAGTCACCATCATACCCAAGGCTATATGTCACTAACTAATAGACGATAACCCCGAACCATTTACTTTCTCCTATTGGATAAGGAACCTTGCAATCACATTACATGCCCTGGCGATATAGTCCCCTGGCAAAGTTATACATCATTTCGTATCATGTACAGCGTACAATTTTCCTCGCCTTTTATATACATATGCCAGTACGGTCTGCAATGTCTCTGTCTGTTTTTACGCTCCAGTCAAAGATTTTGAGACATCCAGTTTTTTTTACGGAAAGTGTTTCCATTTCTGTTTCGATCATTTGGGGAAAGCTTTGTACTAGTTTGAAGGGTATCTTTGTCCGTCTAATATGTTTGTTGTTACGTGCTAAATTCAAACTTGTCTATGAGTAACACACCTATCTATTTTGTTCGCCTTGTCTGTCTGTGTGTATCAGTTTACACTATTAATTGTTGTAATGCAATAACGGTTTTCTACTTATCAAAATGTTTTATACATACATATTACGGTTTACAGTTTCGTTTAAAGTCAACATTTCGCAAATTCCATTGTTGATGACCTTTTCTGCAGCAAATACAACCCGTCCTCAAGTCTCGTGTCTCATACAAATTATTAGAACACGCTTGTATGTATTTTTACAGTGGTTTGTCTACAGAATTTCAAGAACCGCATGAAGAATATACTCAATAACCGGTCGACAGGGAATACTTTCTTCTCCATGGCATCTGATACCATGCACCTCTAACGTAATTAGAAGCCCGTGTTTGCACTTCTCCAAAGATGTATTATTTCACTGGACTTGTGGGCTTGATTACAGCTTGTTATCTTTTTATTTTACTCCACATCACCTTGCCTACATGCATAAGTAGATTTTATTCTAAACATTTGCGTATAAAGTTGTAGCGTTCCTTAAACATAACCCCAACTGGGATCCTTTTGACTGTTACAAGAGTTCTATTAATGTTGTATAGACTCATTCATAAATTATACATACATTTATGCCCAAGTACAAAGAAAACTAACAAACTGACTTTTTCCCATAAACCAAAACATAATATTGATTGACTGATTGTATATTGTTAAACGAAAAAATGATTTGAGGTAGGGAAGTTCAGCTGAATACACTAATCTTTCGACCAGTCCAAAGGCCGATGTAAGTAATGCTGTAACATTCCCTCTGTTTAAATGTACGTTTAAACAATTAGGCACATCCTCAAAACGTCAGGGGTCCCTGCTTCAAGAGCGGACTCAGAAACCCTGACCCTGAAAGGACTGTCAACACGGTGTTTGGTATGTCAGTCCTATTAATCAAACACAATGCTAGGATAGTCAGAAGTGCCCCCAGAGACAGTGTTCCAGTGGACGGTAGAAGCACCCAAAGTATCCAAATAGTGTGGAAAGAGAGAGGGGAGGGGGGGGGTAGTAACTTCTTCCAAACTGGACCAATACATATCCCTGACCTATTCTAATAAATGTGTGATATTGCCTTATCAGATATGGATCTGTTAATGACTCCTAAATGATACATGTGATCCAATGGAGGGTTAAAGTCTACTAAGATAGGAGTGGTACGCAAAAGATACCGAGTACACCTTAGTGTTTGGAAAGTCAATGGTTAAATCCATATACCAAGGTATTGATTAGTTAAATTTTAAATGAATTTTTCCTCACAATGGCAATACAAGTTCTTCAGTTGATAAAACGTAGCTTATGTGAAAGAAAAAATTCACAAAATGATATTTAGTGGATTTACTTGCATTTTAAATCATATAAATAAAAAGCATATGCTTTTATCAGATTTTTGCATACACCCACAGGACATCAGATTTTGATGTTCACATAATTTCAACATGAATGTAAATCACTGCAACATTTACGGCAAATAATGTACACTTGCAAGAAAATGCCAGTTATTCAAATACTAGTACTAAAGTACATCACTTTTGGCTAAACATACATTATCACATGTTTACATTTATACTAGGAGGGCACTGTAAATTTGACACCAAAATCGTCATAAAGGGATTCTGTGGGTGAAGCAATTTATATATGCTGCAATACTTTGTAGACTAGAACTCTGTGATATGATGTGACAATAGGTCAAGGTAAAAAGTTATAACATTTAAAAACATCTTAAAAAGCAATACGGTTATCCAACTCTCGGCACTGCTTAAATAAGAAAACATACATCATTTATTACAGTATAGAACACCTCTGACTGTGCCCATTTATAATATATAATCATTTATAAAATGAAACACACTTTTAATACAGTCCATAGATTTTACCATCATGAATGCATTTTCCTGAACTTATATTCAAATACAATATTTTTATGGATTTCATTATTTATAGAATAAGTAGGAATAAGCCAAAATTCAAATGCCATTTTTTCATAATTTACATCCAGAAAATGCTTTTGTCTATCTAAAAATGAGAAGTTTCACCTTTCTCGAAATACATGTAATTACTTGTATTAGACAATTAAATTATATTTGCTGCTATCATAGTGATTGGGACTCTAAACTCACTTTGACATATATCTAGTACCGGTAATTAAGATTTCAAAGTCTGAGATAAAATATTTAATAAGTTCAAGAGTATTTTACCCTAAATACTTGTCTAGATTTCATGTGTCACATAATGTACTGCTGGGGAATTTTCTTTGGCTTATTCCATCATTTATAAAAATTACATTTCACTGGGGAAAATCCCAAGAACTAATCACATAAAAAGGTACAAAGGAATTCTTTAAGACTCTATACAGATATACCTGTATGACAATAAGATTTAGTATTTGTTTCAACTTATTGCCTTAAAATCAATTGTCATAACATTACTCTAAAACAACATTTTGAAACAATATCAGCTAGAATTTACATAATGCAGCATTGTGAAGGTGAAATGGAAGACAGCTAAACTTATCTTAGCAGACATGTATACTGTAGTAAGAAAATTAGGCTTCCAACATTGAAAACAAACTGATTGATTTGTTGCTAACCACAAATATGATTTATTTCATGGCAAAAAAAACATAGAGACTTTGAAATTTCATTCTTATTTTGTATTTTAGTGAATAAGTTCTATCAGATTGTTCAATTACTATTTTTTTAGTGTATACTGTAAGAACAGGAATATTCATTGGGGATTAAATTTCGTAAATTCCATTGTTAACATTGAATTGTTGACGCAAATTTAATTCTGATTAATTTTTTTTTTTGAGCCTATATATTGAGTAAGGTAACTTTCGCAATAACGAAATTTAATGCAGAGTCACCGACAAAACTTTTTTTTATAAGACAAATCAACAAAATTTTATCCCCCCAAAAACTGATGGATCTATACTATTTTAGTGCTAAAAAAGTTTTTATAAAAAATTATAACACAATACTAAAACTTTCATTCTGACAAACTATTCCTTAGAATTGTGAAATGCTATCTGTCCAGTCTTAAATAACATAAAAGGTAATTTTTAAATGACTACTGGTGGTACAATTATAAGCTGATTACCCCAATATTAAACTTAACAGCACACTGAATACCAGACAAAGGTTATGTCAACAGGTTTGATCTTGAACTACATGTGGTATACATGTGTAATGTACAGTGAAAATATTTCCTTGTCTTGCTTATGTTAAAATTGAAGAACATGTACATGCATCTACACCTGTTTTTCACATACTTCAGTGTTCAAATTCAGGTAATCGTGGTTATTGCAATATCCCAGAACTAGTTACCATTCATAAAACCTTATGCTGAATACCTTTCTCAAAGAATGCAGATTAAGAAAATAGGCCAAGTTTAGTAAGTGACCTTTCAAACCTCTAAGTGAATTTTGTACACTTTCAATATTTTCATAGCATGTATCAAATAAAACACTTCTTTTTGGGATGCACCTTAATTTGACCCAAAATTTGAACTGATAACAAAAGTAGGTCATCTCTGATTAGCAGTAATGTACATTGTACAACTAACAAACGTAGTATTTAAACAAAAGAAATAACCTTGATAAAATGAAAAGGACAAATACTTTTAAAAAAGAGAGAACATTTTCACCTTTTATAACCCAAGAAAGTTATCACTAGGTTCAAGATATACCAATATCAGCACGTGTGTATAAAACTGGTTTGTACTTTAAAACATATCAATAAAATAAAAATAATGCACCAATTTAAAAATAACGAAATATGAAATTTACATCAATTTCATACGTTAAAAAGCTACATTAATCTGACAGCACTATTTGTTTTCAAAAAATGAAAGGTGAAGAAAATGTATTACAAGTGTTAAGTAAAAGAAATTAATACATTGAATAAACTTTGAATTTACCCTAGGAAATTGCCTAACAAATATCAATAAACAATTATAAAAAAGTTCAAACATAACAATTGACAAAACTGTCTGAACATATGTGTCATATAAGTTTCATGCATTGGATTTTTTCACGATATATTATGATGTTCATCTTCAAAATTAATTCTATCTACGGTAGATGCCACCAAATTGAAGTCCATTAGTGCAGGCAACAAGTCCCAACAACTGATTTTTATGCATGGATTTCTTGTTCGAGAATTCAAATATTTAAAATCAATGTCAACGATTGCATTTTTGTGCACATTACAAATAAAATGATGAGAAAAACAATTAGTCTTTCTTCACAGGTTTCGATGCCCTTGGTTTACCAGAGATGTATGCAGAATAGAAGAAATGTGCGAACAAAAAGAAATAACTTGCATACATAATCAAGGAGTATTTGATGTTTTCATATGATACGTTGCAATACCTTCCCTCGTTTTTGACCTGGTATGCCCATACATTCACAAGACATCCTATGACCATTTGTAAAAGTTGCAAAAATGTGATGAACATGGATACCCATTTAGGAAAGCTGAATCGCATGGCTCTCAGTGCATAATAAGAATACATGATGGAATGTACCAAGTAATTCATTGACATAAACCACCTTCCCACAGCGGTTCTCTCGGGGTAACTGTACCACGAGTAGATGAGAACGGTGACATGGTGGTACCAATGAAGAAAAATAAGAGGCTGCTTTCTAAGGACAATAAACATAGTGTCACCCAGCTCGTATACCTTAGACACAGTGAATAAGAATGTCCACACAGCTGCAGCATTTTCTAGGTATGAAGGTACACATATAGAATACTCCAAACTATGTTCTTTAACTGCCATTATAAGTTCTGGGAGGGTTCTAGCGGCACCAAAGACACTGAAAATGGCCAAAATACCACTCCACAGAGCCAGCCAGGGTCGTAATCCATAACTTGGGCGTTTCTCCATGTACCGCTTTCCTCCAAAAACCAGGATGATGTAAACGAAAGCATAGATAAAACTGTCGGCCCAATGTCTGACCATGTACTTGAAAAATTGTGATTCGTCATACTGTTTTTCAAATGCAAAGAGGTAAGAATAATTATTTTGCTGCATGTTGGCAGACATGACAGGAGCCGGCGTCAATATTCACCACGAGGACTGGGTAACCCAATGAATGCTGCACAGTGCTCTCCGATTGGTTTTGGTCATGAACTGAGGTTATTCAGCCAATCAGGGGAAACGATACTGTTGTTGCTAGTTATAATGCGTCAGTGATAAACATATTTAGTCGGAATATCCTCAGCATTGTGATAAAAGTTGAATATAAAAATCCGAGGTGTATCGACTGGATAGATATGCAAATTTCCCGTTTCAATATTAAAACGTACATTTATTATTCGCATTGCCTTTTTTAAAATTCACATTATGATATGTGTGAATTTACTTTATAGATTTTTATGCCCCCGTAATCGAAGACTCGCCAGTCGGGATATATAGTTTAGTTTTTGCCCTGTCCGCCCGTCTATCTGTTTGTCCGCAAAAACTTTTAACCTTGGACATAACTTTTGAGTGGGTGAGCTAGTCATCTTTCACGGGTGAATATTCCTTGTGAGAAGTTCTTTCTTCGGGTACCATCAAATTTGACCTTGTGACCTTGACCTAGGAGTTTGACCCACTTTTACCAAAAAATCATTGTGACAAGACCTTCAGTCGTTATAAAAAAATTTGACCTTGACATTCAGAGTTTGACCCATTTAAAAGCAACCTTTAACCTTCTCAATATCCTCTGAACCGATAGTACTGGGGCTTTCATATTTCACACTTGTGACTAAACCTTCAGACGGATGTGTGCTTAAAGTGAAGATGTAGCCCCCTCTCCATTCTCCCAGAAAACTGTCAATTATATTAGTCGGAAATTTATTTGACGTACATACTTTAGTAATATCAAACTCTTTAAACTGTTTAATTTTATATGAAATCTTAAATTAGAATTTGTACGATCTTAAGATTTACAAAATTACATAGTGAAATAACTCTAATTTCATATACTGAAAAAACGATGTCAACATTATAACATGTAGAAAATTCTCCTTTATATATTACACGCCTGCTAATCGATCACTTGCACAACCAGCAGTTGTGTATAACAATCAAAAGAGATCGATTTCCGGTTGTGCAGTTGATGCGAATAATTCCAGTGCACAGGTAGTAAATGGACTCGATTCAGGCAATAATTGATATTTTTATTAAAATATAAGAATGTGATTCCATGAGCAATTTATTTTTCTTTAATTTTACACTCTC
>PRKT01000138.1:972035-1055011 GCA_003671525.1 Saccostrea glomerata
AAATGATATAATTGCTTATTTAATTATTTTATTTTGAAAATAGATTATGCAAAATTTAAGTATATTCATTTATAACCAACGACAAATAATACGTGATTTATTTAGTTCATTAACAAAATGTAAATTGAGATCAAAAAGAGGATCTCCAAGCGAGTGCTTCCAATAGTATGTTTTCTTTACTTTCTAGTTTAATTAAGAGTATCCCCATTTAAAATTATCTAAAATAACACGCAAAATTAAAACCCATTTATCTAGCTTGGTTACAATTTTCGGATCACTTTAATATACAACAAAGTAATTTCATTCTGTAATAGCCCAAGCCTGTGCTTAATTGTTGCGATCCAAGAAAGCTCTCTAATTGGTCAAAGCCATAATCAGCACAGTAAAGAGAAGTGCTTTCCCTGAATTTTCATTGGTTGTTTTCATTTTCTGTTTGAACAACGAAAAATATAAATGAAAGCCAAGGGAATGTCTGTCATTCAGTTCCGTGTAACTCATGAGAATGATGACAGGAGAAACATTGCAACCTCTCTACATAGATACAATCTTGGAATACGAGATTGACCGATCTCGCTTCCCTGGTATCGACAATGGTCAACCGATGTTATTGGTTCACTCACCTACCAACTGTCCATGTGAAGAGAGTTGTACATCTTCAGACATCATCACTCCAGTAGCTGACCGCGATCTGTACAGCCTTATCGACACTCTGGATGAAGTTTCATCAGACAGCGAAGATTCATCGAACACGTGTTTTTATCCGTCATCACCCTTGATAAACACTGCTTTTGCCTATTGTGATATGACTTCAAAAGAGTTCTTATGTGAGGAAACAGATTCAAAGAGTCCATACTTTCTAACAGAAACACCGAAGACGTCACCATTTTCCACATCAACCACTGATCCCAAACCACGCGACCTCATGGATGAACAGTTCTTCCCAGATGTGTTTAAAACTGACGTTGTGCTGAAGGACTTTTTCTTGACTATCTGTGACGTGCCTGTAGATGACTTTGGTACAAGAAAACGCAAGCATTCAACAAGTGACGAAGAGTCGATGGAAGCTAAGCGCCAGAAGACTGAGTGTTCTATTTTGGCGGACTTTTTGGAACAGGACAGTGACTTTCGATGGTGTTTGTGATTATCAACCCATGTTTATTTAAAACAGTGCTGAATCTATTTTAAAGTTAGATATTTAACTATGTTTATCATTTACACATTATCTAAAAGTGCTCTATGTTGAACATGTTCTTACGTATTGTTGTATGTGCATACAATATTTTATATGTAATAAATGAAATATCAAAATAACACTACTCTTGTCTCTTATTAGTATACAAACACATAATACACCAAAAGTGCATGTAAATAAATGCATATATATATATATATATATATACATGTACATGCAAATATTAAATAATGTGATGGATTTTGTTTCAGTTGAAAACGGTATATTTCAAACAAATATAATGAAACGACAACAGAATAAAAATATAAAGAATTAAGTGCGAGATGGAATTTCTGATCTCAGGGTAGAGAAAATGTCTTTCTTCAGACACAGCTGATAAAATTTAATACCCCCCCCCAAAAAAAATGTTGACAATATATGAACATAGAAATGACTATGGAGATAGCACGATAATTAAATAAAATGCTTCACTACCGTAGGAATTATTTATTAGTCAGTTGTATACATTTTTTGATTACTATGAATTAAATATAACTTTTCTAAACTTGGCTTGTATATTTATTAATTGGACTTCATCATTCACATACCCTTTACAAATATATTTTGTAATTTTTTTTTTTAGAATATTCAAAGGCAGGGAACGCTCCGCAGCCGTGACATGGTTTTGACATTTTAAAACAGTATATAAAACGTTGAAAACAAAAAGACATCTTATTTAATTTGAACATTTGAAATGTTAATTTATAAAAAATGAACTCCCAACCTTTTTTTAATTCAGTTCACAAAGCATTGCACAAATTTCATTTATTTTGACAGATTGTAAGTTGTAGTAATCTTGAATTATACGAAGACGTGAATTATTTTAGGTACGAGCTATTAAAGTTTGTTAATCCGGAAATGGTCATTGGGGAACCTCCACAAGTCCACAGTAGCAAAAAGACACCATAAAATGTATTTATTTGCTTGAGCATGTTGCGGTAATTTATAGATTGCGATGTACCCCAAAGAATATAGATTAACAGGTTGGTAAAATATATAAAATATAGAACATATACGCTCAGTTTAGTTTTATTAAATGAAATAACAAAGAGATTGATCAGAGGAAATTCGAGAAATATGCATAACCAATATAATTTTTTACATGTGATCTATTCATCATTTAAGATTTTTTAAGGCTTTTACATTAAAGTCATCAAGACATTGATCGATTAATTTCACAATGAATTTTTAAATGTTTCATGCATCTCATCTGTCATGGCTCCAATCAGTTTTTCCCCATGACCTAAACAATGGAAACATATCGTAGACGTAGAAAAAAAAACTTACATTAGCCTTAAATACTTTTAAAAATGATATGTTGATTTATTTTAACCTTTTCAGTTCATTTTAATTAACTTTTTCAGTTCTCATTGGATGTCTTGTGTTTTCAACAATTCTTGCTACAGAAGACCTTCCGAAACGGAATGGAGAAAAATATGATGTAGAAATTGATAAACAAACTCAAGGCAAAGATCAGCTTGAAAGGCGAGTAGTTGATGATACAAATGGAGAAGAAATACACAATATACAATCAGACAAAAAGGAAGAGAAAATAGAGGAGCATACAGTAAAGGAAGTCCAAGGTGATAAGTTAACAAGTGAGGATAAACCTGATGTGAAGAGAATTCCAGATGAAGGACAAAAGAGTGATGTACCACAGGGAGAGGGATCCAGTAAAGAATCAGATGATGATATGAAGGAAACTGTCAATAGCCCCAGCACGGGGGAGGAAACTGTCAATAGTCCCAGCGCTGGGGAGGAAACTAGTCAAAGTTTCTTTTCATTTAAAAACTTTGTGAAAAGTTTAGTGAGTCCAGTCCTTGAAGAACTAGAAAAGGCTGATGCTGGCTCTAAATCTGACAGTAAATTAGTAGGTGAAGTGAATGTCACTGAGTCTGTGTCAAACAATGCCACAAATATATCAGTTCCACTGACTGCAGAGGTAAAAAATAAAACGGATAAAAAGAGCAAGTTTACCTGTATTGGCAGAAATTATACAACAGAAAATGCATCAGTGACTATTGTTAATAACACACAGTTACTCTCCATTTTGAGTTTTGATAAAAATGAAACCGAGGGAGACTGTGTTCTTGTATTATTTTTTGTGCCGTACTGTAGATTCTGTTCAAACATGGCTCCAAGTTTCAATGCTTTGGCAAGAGTTTATCCTCAACTAAACATAATTGCAGTAGATGCTGCTCAATTTAGCAAGTAAGTACAATGACACAATATTTAATTTCTTTGTTTCAATGCTATTCTACTGGGTAATAGACTTGTGCTGATATACTTTGTCTGTGCAGAAAAGGGTCACATCACTACTCGATTAAAAGGTTTATATTGATATTTTTTGTAGGGACAAAGTAAAATAAAACATATTTGCATAAATTCATATACTCCTGATACCAAAGAAATCATATACCAGAAGTTAATAGTATTTCCCAGAAATTTGAACTCCTGTACACTGTACCTGAAATCAAAGACCGAGAAATCTATAAAAAATGATGTCACATAAAACTTTCCTTATATTTTTTAAGCATAATTTATTTGTGTAAAGTATTTGTTTGCAATTCTATATTTCAGTTTAAATGCCAAGTTTGGAACTGTCTCTGTACCAAACATTCTTCTGTTTCACCAGTCCAGAGCAATGATGAGATTCAACAGCACAGAAAAATCTTTTGAAAACCTGGTATCTTTTGTGAAAAATGCAACAGGTGAGCTTTTATTTCTATAAAAGTAGAAACCTTCCTGTTTTGTAACTATGATAAAGGACAAGGAATCATATTTGAGAAGTGTAAAGTATTCCCTGTTTAATTTGAATTTACAGGTTTTGAACCTAATGCCACTGTTACAGTTGTGCCACAGGATTATGTAGGACCTTTACAGAGTGTTGCCACAGAAACAACAGATTATATGCTGATAGTGTCATGGATGTTTGTGATGTCTTGTAGTGCCTTCATGTTTGTGCAATCAAATCTAGGACAACAATGGATAAACAAAGTCAAAATACTGTGGCAAGAACACCAGCATATTGACTAGTCAGTTAACTTCACATTTTGTTTGCATTCCCAAACCTGATTCCGATAATTTAATACATTTGTTCTATTTCTAGACATCAATAATTAAAAATTACAACTATGAATCCTGGTTTAAATACTTTTAATACATTTGTTCTATTTCTAGACATAAATAATTTAAAAATAACATGTATGCTAATCATAAAACACCAAAGAATTCAAGAGATGCAGAAGCTTCATTCTTGAGCAAATATCATTGTCCAAGTTTATGACAGAAATAAATACTTTGAATAATGTGAGGTAGTGTTTAATTGTACACATTTTTTGGCAGTTAACAGGAAATGTCTCCCATCACAGACTCTGTATTTTAACTATGGGTGGGAAGCACTTTCATTCAGGTATCAACAGTTTGTTGAAGTCACTTTAGCAGCAATGGCATCATTTCCTTTGGCTATAAGAAGTGTGAGGTTTTCACCAGATGTTCTTATTAGTCTCATAGCACTGTAAGAAAACAGGAAGGTTCATTACGTTTCACTCATTATTTAAAAAATAACTAAATACAAGGCAAAAATCTTGAATAATGGAGTGAAATAAATGAGAAACTAAGTGTACCCATTTTGTAATTTCTCCACAATTTCAAAGTTTAGTTACAATAGCATTTATATATTTTTTGGTACAGAATTTCACAAATAATTTACGAAATACACCAGGTGTAAGAAATATTGCGTACCTTTGATAGTCTGCTCCGACAATACTCTTGCCATTCACACACAGGAGCCGATCTCCCACCGTGATCTGACCTTGTTCCTCCGCAGGACTTCCAGGCAGAATCTTTCTGATGTAGATCCCTGCCATACGGAGTGGGGTATACTGAAATTTGTACAAATACTCTAAAATATCTATAATGTAGATTCAAGTCATGTGAAGTGTGGTATACAAGTCATTACAATGTTTGCAAGTCAGCTGGCCTCGGTTTGCTTAGCAGAAGGAAGTGAAGGAAAGCATTGTGTACTAATGGATCTTTTCAAAAATAAACTCATAATCAGAATTGCAGTGAACTATCATTTCCTTCTTGCTTCCCAAATTTCGTAGTGTAATAACTCAATTAAGAAAAAAAACAAGAACTTTCACCATTTATCCAATCTGGCATAATATCTGACATATTCAGCCTACATTGTACTCACCAATCCATCAATCAACCCCAGACCCAGCCCACTGCTGCCTTTGGCAATACTGACAGCAAATACGGGGTTACTGGTTGAGCGGGGGGATACATCCTGGTTATCACTTGTATCAGAAACTGAAAATCAAATCAAATACTGTGATTATGTATTCAACTTTCTTACTTTCTTAATTCTTACTTTTTATATGCCCGTCTTAAGACGGGATGTATTATGTTATAGGCTTCATGTCTGTCCATTCCTGTCCGGCTCATAACTTGAATACTATTAGGCCTAGGATTATCAAACTTTGTCAACTGATACTTCTTGGGTAGACGGTGTGTCGCACACAAAAAGTAGGTCGCTCTGACCTTTAATAAAGATGCTATAGCCAAATATGGAAAAATCCTGTCTGGCTCATAACTAGAAAACTATTAGACCTAGAGCTTTCAAACTTGGCAGAATTATACATCTTAGGTAGAAGGTGTGTCGCGGCCTATTTCAAGGTCACTGTGACCTTTAATTTAAGTGATTTAAAAAAAAAAAAACTAAGTCTTTTAAATTGCATAATCCTAAAAATATAGTTGTATCCTTATTAAAAAATGTCAAATTAAGTAAAAACTTATTTTTTCATCATATACTTTACAGCAATCCGTAACAATTGTTAATGTTTTGAGAGGAATTCAGTTTGTCCCATGGGTATAATTATCAAGCACTGGTCAAGGAGAATTTTGATAGCAGAATTGTGCATGTCAAATTAGAGAGGAATTAATGAGTTTATTGTCAGGAGCTAAATGGCAAGAGAATCTCTAGATCTGATCATGCAGTGTTATCTTAATTTATCTCTTGGGAGTCGGGCAAAAAGAAATGGCCTCATAGTTGCTTGTGTTAATTAAGAGTTCTTGATGGCTATTGTCCTGATAAAGATCTTTCAGTTGGTGTAATGTAATTAAAACAAATTGATGTTTTAGTGTATGACTAAAACTAAATTAGTATTGTATAATATAATTAAAACTAATTATACATGTGTTCATTGAAAAAAAAAACCTCTCAATTTTTGTATATTTGCAACAAATTGCAGTCATGTCTCACTTAGAATTTTGTAGTCTAAAGAATAATTCATTTTTGATTTTTTTATTAGAGTGTAGTATTTCCATTATTTCATAAAATATGCAATAAACAATTTAAAGCTGCAAATGGATATTTGTTAAGCTCTAATACAGCCAGTTTAGAATTATATGATGCACTATTTGTTATAATTAATCCCTACACTGTAAGTCTCTTAGAGATGTATGTACAATATTTTAAACATGATAAGAAATGGAAATTATATCATTGAAATCTTTGTCAATCTGTTAATCAAGGTTACTTGATTTTCTTGCACCCCAACCAATTTATGATTATTGAACAATATTTGACGGGCGTATCATGCTGTGTCGGGGCACTTTATTCAAAATAATATATTTTATAATATGCGAAATACAGTGCTATTATTTAAGTATGGTATAAATACTTGTACAACACTTCGGGCGTTGGCGCTTACGCTTAAAAAATCGGATTTAGATAGTACCAATTAGCAAAATTAACCCCCAGCTCCCCTTTTGTACGGCCCTGGTATTTATTATTAATACACCTGACGTGTCATACACTTACAAACGTCATCTCTGGGAGAGGAAGGACTGTGCTGACACCTATTGTCTGTGGGTGATGGCGGGTTGTGCTGCTGCCTCGTGCTCACTCTGTGCTCTTGTTGAATTTCTTGTATCTGTTTAGTCCCATTTACCAAAAGATTCTTTGGAAACACGTATTCTCCTTCGTCGTCATCATCAACTGGGCATTCAAACGTCAAGCGATGTTTACCACTTTTGGGTGCTCCAAGGTACTCGGAATGTTCCGATACATTGGAAATTTTTGTTAACTGGATGTTTTCTGCGATGGGTTTGGGTGGCAAGTCTGGTGGGATATTTAAGGAGTTTTCTCGCATATGACGAGGAGGCAAGGGAGGCGGGGGGCTCAGGCATCGGATATTTTGTATATCACCTTTCAATGGAACAGGAGCTTCATTTGTAAGACCGTTTGTTATCAGTTCATCTAGTCGTCTGTCTGCCGAATCATTCAGTGACACTGATCTTTGGTTAGAGGCTCCGGAACATCTCAGAACACTGCCTCTAACCACCACAGAATCACTTGATACGCTAGCGTTCGATTGGCGCAAATTTTTGCGCGCATCTGCAAGCGCCTGAGTGTCGGAGTCCGTCTCCAGATTTGTTGGAGCAAACTGCACTCGTCTTGGAGAAGGTTTGTTTCCAGTGTTTCTCTGTTTTATCAATGGCTTACTGAAAAACGACTTCTGAAGTTCTACTTTCGGAAAACTCCCTACAAACTGCGGTGTGTATGAAGCATTCGAACCTATGTCGCTGTCATCTGTAAGAGACGAAACAGTAAACAAAATTTTCATCTGTGTAACTGTTGATAATAAAAGAATAAAATATTAAAAATTTATTATTAAAAAATGACCAACCTTCAGCTATGCCATATTGTGCGTATAGTTTTTTGAAGTGTGTCCAAAACTCTGTATCGTCAGGCGGATGAGCGAGATCTATGACGCCATAGTCTTGTGGAAAAAGAAAAGGTGGGTGACCCGCCATCTCAAGTAGGATCTCTTCTGCAAATATTCAAAGATTTTAATTAAAAGAAATCATACTGTATAATAAGGCACACAAAGAAGATACAAGCAAACTCTTGGCAGATAATCTCGGTCGGAAGACTGACCCTCTTGAAGAGCTTGATGTCGGTCCTCTGGTGGTGGATTCCAGCAGTATGGCGGAGATTTCCCACCCAAACTGTATCCCTGTAGCAGACGATGCAACTGTGCCTCATTCAGAGGATGATAGTTCACTCTCATGTTCATCCAATCGTACTGGAAAATAAATTTACCAGAGGTACTATGAGCGAAGAATTCATAGAATATTAACACCCACACTTACATGTGGATGGTCACAAATCACGGTCAAAATGAACGATTCTCTTCCCTTCAGCTATGAGTAGACTCTGGGCCATAGCTTGAGACAATGTGGATTTAGAAGAGTTGCATAAACGAAGAATGCAATGACAAAATCTAGATTTTGATATGGGAAACCACAAAATAAGTGTCAAATCAAAACGTAAAATAAGAGATGAAATGCCTCTAAGTAGTAATAATTTCGTGAGTTTCATCAAATTGCATAAATTGGTGCAAGAGGAGTTGCAGATAAGGAACGGATTTTCCAAACGAAAACGGACAGACAACCCATTATTTTTTTTTCAAACAAAGGAACATGTTAAATAAAAACATGAGGTTCTTAAAACAAGAACTAGTTACTTAAGAATTGTTTAAAGATTTCAATGTTGTAGTTATTTCAGAAACAAACCTTCAGTAAAATAGACTTAGAGGTTGACAGAAGCTCTGCCGCTGTTAACAGTTTCTCAAAGATTTGACTGAATTCTTCATCTAGACCGTTCCTGATTGCCCATTCCTCTAACTCTCCTATGTTAGCACGGATACGGACCCCCGCTGTCCAGTTGTAGTAAGTAGGTCCAGCATCTGAAAAACGCACGAACCGTAAGTTCCACTGAAACCAGTCCCAGTTTTATATTATCATATGATATATGGTTCATACCAAACACAGTAGTCCGAAGTATCTGAGGTTTTCCAAACTTTTTTTTTAACGATTTTGATACTATAGTATTTTGCGTGTCAGGAAAACATTCAGGACTTTCTAAGGGAAAAAGCTTGTCGAAAAGACCGGAGAGGATATGCAATTGGCTAAAAAGATCAGAAAAACGTACCCCTGAGAAAGAGTCGGTTGAAAACAGATGTACTGCAGAAAAAGAAAATGTACATGAAGAGCTGTTTTGTGACTTCTGTGTGTAACTGTTGTCCGCTGGTCATTTGTACAATGACGTCAAGAACCATTGTGATTTTCCACACTCCCCCTCGCTTCTCTGGACCGTGATTTTCCGAAAACGGATTACTATCGAGCACGGCCGGCATCAGCATGTAAAGTGCCTGAAAATGAGGAGAACATACTACTCAGTAATCCAAAATTGCACAACTTAATCTCTCTCTTCAAGAAAAGAAGCCTTCTGCCATATAGAAGACTTACACAAATGAACATGATTTGAAAAGGTAAAGAACTTAGTAAGAAAGGTGTAAATGTTTTTTAGTTACCTTGGTGATGGTGTACACAGTTTGCTGGAAACAGAAGACCACGATTTCCTCTAGACCAGAGGCTAGCTCGTGAAACGCCCCCTGTGTGTCATCATCCAGCCCTCCCCTCCCCCCGGCCCGGTACTTGGAGGACTGACCCCTGAGGTACAGTATCAACTGTACACAGTTAGACATCCATCGTATCAGGGATTTCAGGTAATCCTCGCCAATGGTGATGTGTTTCTTACTTTTAATTAAGCCGCTGGAACAAAAGTTACGAAGCATCAGAAGTTAATACCAGGTATAAGCATTAGGTGTAGCCTGCACTCAATATACTTTGTGATGATCCGGTACTGAACTTATGATTTCAGGGAACAGAGGAACAACATTAGAATGAGATATTATTGAAAATCCATGCTTGGGTCCTTTGGACTCGGCCTCTTAGACCTTATTGAATGAAATTGACAGATGGTGAACCTGCGTTTGATTATTTTCCTCACCGAAATGAATTCTTTTCAAAAATGCAAACTATACATAGAAGTTGATTTCACAACCATAGAATATTAGCAAAATGAAATTCCATATAATTCAAAAGTAAAACACTACTCATATCAGGTATTTTAATTCTTTTTTTATAAAAAAAATATATTAATTAGACTTTTGTGAAAAAGGTGGAAGTGTCAGTTGTCGTGAGAAAAATCAACTGTTCACACGATATAACAAAATCGATATTAAACTAAAAAGGCTATGGGGTTTTATATCTGGAAAAAAGTCGACTGTAATTACAAACGTCGGTATACTCAATTGGTTTAATGAGAACTTAAACTGACAATAGATTTAACTTTTTAATCTGACTTACCAGTTAAATTTGTTGTTTTGTAATGCTTTGGACAGCTCCTGTGAAAGGATAAAAGGCGTCAATACATCATATATTCATTGTTTTTTATACATAAGAGAAAATGTATACATTTTATTGTGCAAAATCTCTCTTAACAATTGAATGTGCCAATAGCTTAAAACCCGGTAAAATGCCACAATTTACCCTCAGGCAGATACAATTAAAAGTTTTTTAATGTATAATACAGTATAGACTATTCTTCATGTTCTTATTCAATAGCTCATTTTACGGCATTTTAAACTACGGCATTATTACAATACAGTACTAAAAAGTCATTCTACCAATTGCACCGAATAAATGCGGGTTCAGGCATTGAAACATGCTTTTTGAAATATTGAATTTCTTTAATGTATCTTCAGTCTTTTAAAAGTGCGGTTTTCAATTTCATATTCAATGATCCTCTCTTACATTTCATGAAAACTTTCTAAATGTAAGTCTTCAAATTGACAAAAATTTCGGGGGTTCATACACTGGGGCAATTGGAATTTGCGGGGGGAAATGGCGATGTTATTTGGAAATTAATAATTAACCATAACCCAAATAAATCGTAACACATTTAGACAATAAATGCTTTCTTGTTTGTTTCATTCTAAACTATTAGAAATGTTTTATATAAAACTGTGATGTTCAAGAGTTGGGTTCACTGCACCGACAGTATATGTACATAAACTACTAATATTGAAATAAGCGTTTTCAAAGAAAGATAATCTTTTACATATGAAAAACTTCTAAAAGACATCCTTAAATGAACTGTCTTGTATTTTCTTTCATCAGTAAAAAAAAATCTGTCATAATGCAGATTTTAAAAATATATAAACATGTATTGAGAAATAGAAATATTATCAGAAAACAATATTGTACCGCAACATTCTCCCTAGTAACTACGAGGATTCGCAGCAGTAAGTTTCTAACGTGATGGCGGTCTTTCTGGTGGCAGGCGTACTCGATGCACATACTATACAAAAAGGCAGGAGCCAAAGAAAAATCCACAGAATTCTGACGTATAACAGCGGCAATCGCCTTGACAACCTCTTCCTCCTTGTCACGTGCATAAGCGAACCGGAAGCGTTCACCTACAGATTCTCCGGCGGACTCCACCGTGGACACAGACATTGAGTCATCCACTGCTTGGTTTAGCATCAAGGGAGGGACGTGAACAATGTTTTGTTTATGGGGGAACTTTGACAGATACTGGGCAGTGTCTGTGACGTTGCAATTAGAGTCGACTGAGCCTAACCATAGAAGGTCCGTAGGAATATCCATTCCAGCGGTGAGATCCTTAAAGAGAAACACATAATAACTCCCCAACGAAAGAATGTCCCCACATTGCACAGTGGTCCTGGAACTGACGGGGTATCCATTTACTCTAATATTAGAAGGAACAACAAATTCCAACTCCAAACAGTAGTTATAGCCAGGAGAGTGATTGTCGGACGACGTCAGACGCCTGAGATGAAGATGACAGTGTTTACTCTGAATATCAGGAGCAAAGAGCCTTACACAGTTTGAACTCTTCTCTTTACTATTGCACACAAGAGTCGTTCTAGACTGTAATACATGAAACAAAGGATCTCTACTTGGGTCGCATCCCCTTAGTGTCAATAAAAATGGACGATTTGTTGGTGCAAAATATGTCTCAGTACTTTGTTTCTTAGTTTGAATGTATGAATCAGCAAGAAAATTATTGGAATGTTCAACATTAAGTCCATTCAAAACTTTATTGCACTCGGTTTTCCTACCCATCCACGGGGACTTGATTCGAGACAAAGTTCCGTCCAGATTAAGCTGGTCTGCAAATTTTTCGATTTTTCGCTCTTGCCATGTAATGGAGGGTGGAATGGCTCCGCGTCGGAGTTTGGACATGGATATCCGTCGGGCGTTCTCGTTTATTCCATAAGTATCGTCTTCCGAGGGAATTGCAGAGAACTCTGACTTCATACGGAGTTCATAACGTCGGCTGTGACCGTCTCCTGGCTTCCAGTAATTCTGCAGGAGAAGAGGACGGTCATACTCCGATATCACCCGAGAACACACTCTCCTCCATTTGGAGCTACTCCTCCTAACCAGCTCTGTACCGGTACTCTCGGAAGTAGACTCGCTAGGGAGACACGTTCCCACAACATCACAGAGAACGTACTGTGAATGTGTGGACGGGGGTAATCCATAACGTTCCAATGCCTGCTTCACAAGTTCAACCGCAGTAGATCTCTTAGAGGCTAAAACACTTTTATATTCCACTCCATGGACAATTTTGTCCCCAAATATTTTTAAAACTCCTGGAGTGTACTCATCAGTACTGAGTTCCTGGACTGCGCTGATTTCGTCGGAGGTCGATTTGTTTTTCCTCCCCGTGTAAATCACCCTCCTTCTGATTTGCTGTTCCTCTAGATACAGAGGGAGTGAACTCTCCAGATCAATATCACTGTCGTGAAGAAAGTCCAAGCCCTGGGGCACTGAATGGTCCCCCCAAGGAACATCCATCATTCGTAAATCACCACGCTGCTGTCATCAGCTGTGAGAATCCATCCAAGTCATAGAACATTGGCTTCCGTCTGCCTGTGAAAATAAGAAAGCGGGTCTTTCAAAGTATAGTCGGTAATTTCATCAAGGTGTAAATTGTACATAAGAAATACAGTGGTCCAAGTAAAACAGCGGGTTAATTTAAGGAAATTACCGGGTACAGAAGGCGTTTTCGGTCTATTGAGTTTTAATATTATGTATATAGAACCACAGTGGACTGTAATTAAATTACATTGGGGGAACCAGGATTAAAACTGATATAGAAATGAAATGTAGATAAACAGACTTTGTCGGGGGATCCATTGTGTCCCCACCAAACAAATCGATAATTTAAAGACTAACAAACTTACCCCACAACACGGAGATATCAACTAACTTTCACCGCGGAAAGATGTTCTTTTTCCCTGTATATTTAACCTGTTTATCCTTTCAAAACATAATTTTACAAAATAATTCAAATACTTGCGATAAGTATTTCCTAATCCCCATAATACGACTATTCTTATATGTAAGAAGTACCATGTTTGGACAAGTGAAAAGCGATCAAGAGAAGCAGTAGGGATTAGCGAACAATTCACTCTCACTATTCCTTATACAATGACGATTACTTTCGCTCCAATATATCCAGTTGACTTCGCCGTTCCTATGAAATTGCATGCAGACCACATACCAAGAGTTACGTTAGAATTTAGTCTTGAAGTACACTCTAAATTAGTGGTGGAATTTTTAAAAAGTCGCGTGGTCTTGTAATTGATATACTTTCCAATTGTCTGCTTCAATGAACATTTTTTCTCCCTACAGGGAATTGTCTGTTTTAAAAAAGACTTTTTATTTGTCATCTAGTCTGTGTTTTAAAAACAATGAAAAAGAGAGAAAGTTTGGTAGATCAGTCTGATAAATTCCTGAGGAAAATGTACTAGATTACCAATGCCCTTGCTTGAAAGAAATTAACAATATTTTTTAAAAAGTTTTGTTTTGTTGTGGATTTGTTGTTGTTGTTTCTTTTTAATAATTAGTCGACTTGAAAACAATACGTATATACTAAACCGGGGGTTTCACTCCCCAGTCTAGACTCATTGAGAGTCATTGTAATAAATGTTAAATATACTTTTAGTAATTTTGTAATTAAACTGATGGGTTGTATTGCCCAAAGTTATATTCTGAATAAACTATATTATCATATCAATTCATGAAAAATATTTAAGAAAATGGGGGAAGTAAGAGGCCTGTCGCTCTTATGCCCCCCCCCCTAAATATACAGTGTATTGATTTTTTTTCAGTTGTTGAACTTAGTTTACCAAAAAAACATGTTAGCGATAATGTTGGAATGTCAATACCCCCAGTTTTCAGAATAGATACCTTTTACAACAACAGCACTGTTCACACAAAAGAAAACTATAGATTTGTTGTCATTTTGACAGCTTTCTCTATTCCTGTTAATATTTATTTAATGATATCGAATTAACTTCTGTGTTTAATCGAGGAACTTTATTTTACTGATTTTCCTTGATGTGGTGTGTACTGCGAACTTTAACCACTAACATTTTGAGAATGGATATTTCCAGACCAGTATTTGATCATCAGTTGGACTCTCTCTGGGTGTGTGGGTACAATCACATTTTTTTTACTCAATACAGAGCTGTCTATATTTTTATTTCACACCTTTGTAATTTTCTTTGAGGTATATACAGGTAAATGGAAAACAAACGAAAAGGAGTGAAAACCCCCTTTCGATGCACCATTATGTAAGCTAGACTTTCACCCTTTTCCACAGTTTATTTGTATTTGGACTGGACTGACCTAGATTCGACAATTTCCTGTTAAATATTCATCGTGGTACTTTGGTTCTTATTTCAAAGTCTAATCCACTCTTTTGATACCTGCTGTTAATTCCACATTCCTGGGGCTATCAATGTAAGACTTCATGAATGATTTGTCATTCTGACCGAAGTATTTTTACCGTCTTTTTGATATACTAGTACTACATATCTTTTCCGTTTCATTCAATGACAATCAAGGAAACCACTATGAAAGTTGCGACTTTCCGTCCTTTATTCCTACTTTCCAGACATTCAATTTATTTATGAATTTCATTAATGTCTAAGAAAATATGTTTCGTGAAAGAGCTTAAATCACGTCATTTAACTTTGAAAGGGGGATACAATATATTTCCAGAATTACCGGTAAAGAACTTTTGTCTACATTTTACAATAGAGATAAAACCTTTGCAAATATACAATAGGAATTTACAAATGTAGGTGCTTCAAGTGACGTAAATTTTCTGAATCTCATTTTTAGTAGGTTTACCTAGAGAAACTGTATTAAAATCAAACTAAGGGGTTGGGGTTTGAAGACGTTACATAGGCCTAATTACACAACGCAAAGTGAAAAAAAGGTGAAAGGCGTTATAACGCGAAAAAGCATTTCTTAAAAAAGGGGGGATCTAAGTAACACAAACAAACCCATTTGAACCAAAAGATAGAACAGTAAAATGGCGTTTTACTCTTCTTTGCGCTATACCCGGTGTAATACGATAGCCCTTTGAGCTCATTTTCATAGGTTAAAAAAAATTAAAATTTTTCGCGTTAAAACTACTTTGATCCTGGACCATCACAAGCTACAATCTTAAGTTTTCTTGCTATTGAATACATATTACCGTCACATTTTGTCTTTCTCAAAAATATATCGGAAAACTTATGACTTGAATTAATCCGGTCGAGAAGAGGAGAAGACGGGGAAAACTAGAGATTTTTAAGTACGATAAAACGTATGAGAGAGAAAGAATTTTCATGGTTTTGAAAAATCAAATTGCACCCCTCTTCTTAAGAAAAATGCGATGCTATGAGTCAATTTTAACCCCCACCCCCCTTACATCTACATGTACCAAACTTATTACAGACTAAAAACTTTAAAAAGAAACGAAATAAGGAATTAACCAATCATGTCGCCATTTTTTTTTTAAAAAGTCCCATTTCCCTTTTATAACATTTAACAAAACCTAAAATATTTAAAACGTCAATATCTCAGGTCCTGAAGTGACCTTATCACCAAAAATTTATCAAATCAGGATCAATTATTTATTATACCGATTATTTGTAAGAATATTGATCAAGCTTTTCATTTTTTTTTTCAAAGTGCGTTAATATGGTCGATATCAATGTACTTTGAAAAGAAATTTTATTTTTTTCAAAGTGCGTTAGCTTGGTCCCAAATTTAGCGCACTTCAATTTTTTTTTCAAAGTGCGTAATTTTTTCATAAAAAATTGTAACAAACGCGAAAGTTTTCCGTTAATTTGCGACATTTTCGCGTTATAACGCATAAATTTCGAGATTATTCGCGAAAGTTACGCGTTATAAAGCGAAAGTTTCGCGTTAATTCGCCCTTTATTACATCTTTATGAAACCTTAGAGTTTTGCATTGTCTTTTCTTCCTTGTTCTTAGTTTAAGGTACATGTATTTCCATCCTCCTGTGATGTCATAGGTTTTTGCAAAAACTTATATTAATTTAAATTCATACCCATTGGAACAAAGAAAAAAGGGCTCTAAGGGTAAAAATCTGCCTCAAGTTAGAAATAAATGAAACACTCTCCAGGGGCGTAGCCAGGGTACTTTTGATGTGGACGCCTGAATAGGCGGGGGATTTTGGGGGCCGCCTTAAGGTCCCCAATGGGCCTAGGGAGAAGCCCTGGTGGGGGCCCAGAGGTTGAGCCCCAGGAAGCTGAAGAATTTTTGACGATTTCGATGTACATACAGGTGTATTTGAAAGATAGCATTTTTCTTACACTTTTTCAGTTTGTTACGCAACCACATATGAGGTCTACAGGTACTTTCGTTATACAAAATGCGGACAGTCATTCGAAATGAGGAAGGATATATGTTCAATAGCGTTGTTTGACGAACCCACGAAAACAATTTTAGACTTCTGAAGTTCGACAAAATACGTATGGTAACATACGGTAGTTGGTTAGGGTGGTTGACTGCTTTAGACAGACCGCGTAATTGACTGATAATCAGGCTAGCATTAATATGAAAAATGCACCTCTAAAGATTGAAAATAACAAAGACAGAAGAATTCTTTTCAACACATTTTCTTTGACATTACCTATGTACATTGTATACATTTTAATAAAATGAATGTTCATAAATATTCACAAATCTGGTATCTTTAATAACTTTTTGGAACAAAACAAATAGAATATACTGTTGGTTTTAAGGTAGTGTTACAGATTCAACACTTGAACAGGCCTTAGTATTTTTAAAGGTTAAAATGAATTTAACCAAATTTTCGATTTTTGATGTTCATGTTTAAAGCTGAATTATGATTTTTGAAGTCTCGCATGAATCTGCTATTAGGTTAAAATTTTTGGGGAAATACCCGCGTTACAGAAGTTTAGCATTATGATTGGAAGTTAATTTCCAGTAATGGAAATTGAAATTTTGGGCATTTAATAAAATGATCTTTTGTTTTAAGGGAGCCAACTGGGGTTTTATTGTGTGAAATCTACAATTACACCTGGGAAAAAAAACCTCATCAACATTCGATAGTAAACCAAAAGATCCGGGAAAATCTTCCGTATTTTCCCATAAAACTGATTCTGTTCATTTTCAGTTATTTTTTCCGTAAATTATACAATGTTTCTAAGTATTTTTTTTTTATTTCATTTTCGAATTATTTACTAATATTGCACAAAAAATGATGAGAACGATTTACAATATAACATCTCGCTACGCGCCTGCTCTCAAATAATTAACTAAGGGCTTGTAAATGATTAAACAATTTATATTTTAGCGTTATCTTTCCTAGTTTTCATCCTTCTGTCGTTTAAATTAGGCATTGTTTTCTCAATAATTTAATTCTGTTTGTAACGCTGTATTTGATTGGATAAAAAAATTATTTCATATCGTATAAAATGGGTTGCCTACGTCACAATGACTTACGTCAAAAACGTATCAATCCGCCTGACGTTACATTCAAATTTCATACAAATTGAAGTCATTTTGCTAGAACAATCATCTTTTTTTCTTACATCAAATGAATGAAAATTAAATTAAAAGCAATGAATTTAATAGCTACCCGGTTTATAAAACGTAAACTGCCCCAACCCAGTTTATACCGTATAAAATGGGTAGCTATTAAATTCATTCCTTAAATAAATGACATGACCTCGACGTTATTATACCTATAACGTCATGTTTTGACGTTACCATAAATCTGGACATCGCACGTTGATTTTCATTGGGTTTTCTTTATCTTAAAGTTTCTTTTTTTCCTTTTGATTTTTATTATAGCAATTAGAAACGTAAAATTTAATTTATACGAAGTTAATACATGTACATAATAGGAATAGAATCGATCAAACTAGACTTTACTTTTAAAAGTTGGGAAACGTTACTATGACTTTTCAAGACGTTCTTAAAGTGCAACAATCGCTTTGTTTTTCTAAAAATGAGTAGGTTTCTCAATGCAAGAGTATAAATGATATAATTGCTTATTTAATTATTTTATTTTGAAAATAGATTATGCAAAATTTAAGTATATTCATTTATAACCAACGACAAATAATACGTGATTTATTTAGCTCATTAACAAAATGTAAATTGAGATCAAAAAGAGGATCTCCAAGCGAGTGCTTCCAATAATATTTTTTTTTAACTTTCTAGTTTAATTAAGAGTATCCCCATTTAAAATTATCTAAAATAACACGCAAAATTAAAACCCATTTATCTAGCTTGGTTACAATTTTCGGATCACTTTAATATACAACAAAGTAATTTCATTCTGTAATAGCCCAAGCCTGTGCTTAATTGTTGCGATCTAAGAAAGCTCTCTAATTGGTCAAAGCCATAATCAGCACAGTAAAGAGAAGTGCTTTCCCTGAATTTTCATTGGTTGTTTTCATTTTCTGTTTGAACAACGAAAAATATAAATGAAAGCCAAGGGAATGTCTGTCATTCAGTTCCATGTAACTCATGAGAAAGATGACAGGAGAAACATTGCAACCTCTCTACATAGATACAAGCTTGGAATACGAGATTGACCGATCTCGCTTCCCTGGTATCGACAATGGTCAACCGATGTTATTGGTTCACTCACCTACCAACTGTCCATGTGAAGAGAGTTGTACATCTTCAGACATCATCACTCCAGTAGCTGACCGCGATCTGTACGGCCTTATCGACACTCTGGATGAAGTTTCATCAGACAGCGAAGATTCATCGAACACGTGTTTTTATCCGTCATCACCCTTGATAAACACTGCTTTTGCCTATTGTGATATGACTTCAAAAGAGTTCTTATGTGAGGAAACAGATTCAAAGAGTCCATACTTTCTAACAGAAACACCGAAGACGTCACCATTTTCCACATCAACCACTGATCCCAAACCACGCGACCTCATGGATGAACAGTTCTTCCCAGATGTGTTTAAAACTGACGTTGTGCTGAAGGACTTTTTCTTGACTATCTGTGACGTGCCTGTAGATGACTTTGGTACAAGAAAACGCAAGCATTCAACAAGTGACGAAGAGTCGATGGAAGCTAAGCGCCAGAAGACTGAGTGTTCTATTTTGGCGGACTTTTTGGAACAGGACAGTGACTTTCGATGGTGTTTGTGATTATCAACCCATGTTTATTTAAAACAGTGCTGAATCTATTTTAAAGTTAGATATTTAACTATGTTTATCATTTACACATTATCTAAAAGTGCTCTATGTTGAACATGTTCTTACGTATTGTTGTATGTGCATACAATATTTTATATGTAATAAATGAAATATCAAAATAAGTAATACATGTACATAATAGGAATAGAATCGATCAAACTAGACTTTACTTTTAAAAGTTGGGAAACGTTACTATGACTTTTCAAGACGTTCTTAAAGTGCAACAATCGCTTTGTTTTTCTAAAAATGAGTAGGTTTCTCAATTAACAACTTATCTACTTCAAAATGGATGTAAAATTAATTGTTCAAAATTATTCTTCATCACTCTCATCTTCACTCTCGCTTTCACCTACTGTAATTGGCTCTGGAATATCCTGTGCATCAAGTAGGTATTTTCTCCAGTCCGAAGACTCTCAAAAGTGCTCTCACTGTAACGTCCGATGCCAAGATACCATATAAGGGAAGTGACATGACAACAGGTCCCGACAACAAGGGTTCCTGCTTTACATTGACAGTACCAGCTAACATTTGGATTTCACTGTACTGTACCCAAACATTGTAGCCTTTCGACGACACATGCCGTGACGTTTTTGCGCAAAGTAGGTCTGGCTTATGGTTGCAAATCATAAAGTCAAAACTGCCGTCACTGTCCAAGTGCTCTCTTGTGTAGCAGGGTGCAAGCTTCAACTGGTACACGCCAACTTTCAGGTTTCAAATATCCTCTTCACATAATCTCGGAAAGTCAGGAATAGAAGAGGTAGTGATTTTTTTCCATTTGCACGATCGTTTATCTAGACCCTCAGATTTGATTCTTTCATGAATGACATTTTGCTGTTTGGAGAGATATAGCATTTTACAGCCCAGTTGGTCTTCCTTTTCAGAGTCCTTTGTATTAATTTCTGGCCAGTACTTATTTATCAAGGCACAGGCGATTTTTACGTAATCTGCAATATATGGTATTTGACTGTTTGGAAGAACCCGGTCAAGATATTTCCATTGTTTTATGCGGCCATTTACAGACTCGACGATCCATCGTATTTTCGTAACGAGTCTTGTGGTGTTGCTCTCTTCCACTGACAATTGAGATTCACCTTTCTAGATAAATGATAGCATTTCGGTTCTTACACCAAGTTCATCCAACAATTCAACAGAGTCTCTAAAACCTCGATCAACGATAAAGACATCTTCACAAATCCACTGTTTAAAGTCTTCAATATGTTCCATTGTTTTATGCGGCCATTTACAGACTCGACGATCCATCGTATTTTCGTAACGAGTCTTGTGGTGTTGCTCTCTTCCACTGGCAATTGAGATTCACCCTTCTGGTTAAATGATAGCATTTCGGTTCTTACACCAAGTTCATCCAACAATTCAACAGAGTCTCTAAAACCTCGATCAACGATAAGGACATCTTCAGCAAACGAAAGGAATTTCCAAAGTCCTTTTGTTTAATTTCCTTTATTTCAGTGTTATAGATTTATTACTTTTTAAAAATTACACCCCTCCACAAGCATGTGCCAAAAGGATATTATGCTATAAAACAATTGAAGCTTTGAAGAACATATGCAAAGGGGGATTTGGCACATGGCTGTGGAGGTTATGGATTTCTAAAAAATGTTCAAGGAAAACTGACTTTTTTAAAAAGCCATTTTCAGCAAACGAGACGTTTCAATGACAATGAAGTGACGTCATAAAACGTAGCATATTTTCTTGAAGTACTAAGACAGATGGTTTTTTAAAGATATTTCATAAAATGTAGTTTAACTTTTTAATTTTCTAGGAAACATTGAGGCTAATCTAGGCCCTTAATGCCCTTACTTCTTTTTTGATATATTGCTTCTCAATAAGTGTAATGATAAATATTTTTAAATAATAGAAGTTTAAAAATGTATATTTTTCATTATTTAATCAATTATTCAGTCTTTGAACAATTTTGACAAGGGCAATAACTCAGGGTTTTTTTTCATTTAGACATTTTCTTTAAATGTACTTTTAATGTAAAATAGTTTCCCTGATATTCACATTTCAAAATTATCTTATAATTGCAATTATTTTGGAAGTCTTGGTATATGTATCAAAATTATGCATTTGAACCAATTTTTACATAATATTTACGATACTATTTTCAATAAAATATATGATTTTTTCATGCTGACATAAAGAAGGTGTTACAGTTCTTTTGTTTTTTTCCCTAAATGTGTAGCAGATTAAAAGAAGAATTTTTATGTTGCAGAAACTCATATTAATTTTTTTCAAATGCATCAATATATAAAGCACAACGAGAAACAATATTTGGAAGCTGCGTATTGACTTCTAATTTGCCATTAAATGATGTAAAAATTAGTCTCACGGCAAAATATATCAGATTTTCCGTTTTTTGAATAGGGAATCCCCATTGTTCTGAAAAAGTGCCTCCTTGAAACAAAATAATTTTGATATATACACAAAGAAGCAGGAATTTTCTTCAAAACTGTCATTTCCGATTTTTGTTTCAAAGAGGCACATTTTTGAAAAACGCAAAAACTGAATAAAAATTATTCTCCAAACGAAATGCAAAATGTGTACATTAAATAACACAATTCTATCGTGTCCGAAATGGTCTAGTGGATATGCTAGTTGCTTTCCAATTCGTACTTTTACCAGAGAATGGGTTTGAATCCTAGAATGGATCATTTTTGCATATTTTTCTTCTTATTTTTTTCCAATATGTAATGGAAGTGCAATGAAATTATATATTTTTTAAAAGAGATAGAATGTCAAGAAGTTAATTGAGTAATAACTATTTATTAGAAATTCCTTGATATGCTGTGACTTAAAATTAATACTTAATTTAGTTTTGTCTTGCAAAATAAAGTTACTGTATTGTTTAAATAATTAATTTTTTACATACTGTAGTTGCAATTTTGAATAATCCTGGTCTCTTAGTTAGTAGCCAAATTCTGATTTAAAACCAATGAAATGTCTTGGATGTAGCACCAACAGTGTGATTATGGGACGCAGTTTTATTTCATGAAAAATATTTTCTCACGATGTCTACAGTATATCTTTCAAAATGCTGCTTTAGCCATTGTTCTTTTTGTTTTTCCAACCTTTTTCGTGCAAGACGACGAAAGTGTTTTGATGTATCAAGCAGGAAATACCCGCCGTGAACATAGTCCTTTACGTAGTTGTATCTATATTTAGACATAATGCGGGTATTTAAATGTCCTTCTCGATATGTAGGGAATAATCGCGAGTTTCTGCAACACCCTCTTTCTGTTTATTTTAATAATATGTCTTGCGTCTTAACTAATATGGAGACCTATAATTTGTTTGCAATAATTGGTCAATTTAAACTATGATAAATGAAAATAAATGTAGTTTTTATACTTTGAACCATTAAGATTGTGAGGGTGGAAAAACCTTAAATGTTGATCAAAATTATACATGAAAAATGAAAATACGAGACATTACATGCAAGGGAGGTTCCAGGACTTTGTTTGGGGGAGGGGTGACAAGCAAAAAAAAAAAAAACAAGATGTGTTTGTGAAACACTGATGCCCCCGTATGGCATGATAGCAAAGATTAAACTTTTCTTAAATGCAAAATAAATATATTGGTACCCAAAGTAGTTTTCTCACAAGAAATACAATTGTGAAATATGAAAGCCCTAGCACCACCTGTTCAAAAGAAATAGCCAAGGATAAGTTCTTGAAAGGTAGGTCAAACTCCAGGGTCAAGGTCAAATGCTCAAAGTTGTTGGTTTATAAAGAAAGGTCTTGTCACAAGGATAATATATGTGAAGAATGAAAGCCATAGCTATAACCTTACAAAAGTTATGGCTAAGGTTAAAGTTCTAAACAAGAGACCCAGGGGCCACATCGCTCACCTGAGCAATTGGCTAGAAAAAAGCACATATCAGAACTGAAAGTTTACTGAGGTGGGGGAGGGGGGCTTGAATTTTAACCCCCCAGGGGTCATGATTTTAACAAACTAGAATCTACACTATGTGAGGATGATTCCATATAAATATCACTAAGCATGGCTTTGAAGTACTTGAAAAGATTTTAAAAGGTTTCCCTATATATTCCTACGTGAAACTTTGATTGGCCATTTTGGCCTCACCCTACCCCCCGGGGTCATGATTTGAACTAATTTGAATCTACACTACCTGAGGATGATTCCACTTGAGTTTCATCTTTCCTGGCCCAGTGGTTCTTGAGAAGGAGATTTTTAAAGATTTTTCCTATATATTCCATGTAAAACTTTGATCGGCCATTTTGGTCCCACCCTACCCCCGGGGGGTCATGATTTGAACAAATTTGAATCTACACTACCTGAGGATGATTCCACTTGAGTTTCATCTTTCCTGGCCCAGTGGTTTTTGAGAAGAATATTTTTTAAAATGCCATTAATTTTTCTCTAATTCATAATTATATCCCCTGGGAAAAGGGCAAGGCCCTTCATTTGAACAAACTTGAATCCCCTTAACCCAAGGATATTTTGTAGCAAGTTTGGTTGAAATTGGCCCAGTGGTTCTTGAGATGAAGATGAAAATGTGAAAAGTTTACGACAACAACGACAGATGACGGACAAATTTTGATCAGAAAAGCTCACTTGAGCCTTCGGCTCAGGTGAGCTAAAAAGTAAGTCAAACTCAAAGGTCAAAGTTTTTGGTAACCAATGAAAGGTCTTGTCACAAAAAATACATATGTGAAGTATGAAAGTCCAAGTATCTATCCTTCAAAAGTTATGGCTAAAGTATTAAAGTTTGGAATTTTTGTGTAAAAGTGTGTCAAACTCCAAGGTCAAGGTTGGAGATTTCCGTAGGTATGAAAAATCTTTAACCTTGCCCTACTTTAACATTTCACAATTGTATTTCCAGTGAGTCTCAGAGACCTTACTATGCATTCCAATATATGAAATTTGCATTTAAGAAAAATTTAATCTTCGCTATGTTGCCATACGGGGGCATCTGATCAGTGTTTCACAGAACTTATATTTGTGTATGGCCCTTTGTATACTGGAAATTGGCAGATCCTTTGATTTCCTGGACTTGTTTCTTCTTTCTAAAAGGTTTTTTCAAGTTTGGAAAATGAACCAAATCAAAGCCGGTGACAGATCTGGCAAATATTGTTGGTATGACAAAACATTAACATTGTGTATCCCCAAAACACCTTTACTCTTCAGGGAGTGTGGGTTTGAACGCTGTCATGAAGAAATTTAATGTAGTGTATTCCTGATTTTGGTTCCTTCCTTTCAAAAACCTTTCGATTTTTTAGCAAAAATTTTCCTTTCTAGACTCCTCCAGAAATTGAACTGTCTCCCCAAATAAGAATTTCAGACAAACATGGATAACTACATTTTCTGATTTATTTTAAAATAGTGTTTAGATATTCTTACACACTGTTGTTTTAACTCATTTTAAAAGCATAGGATGACCATTGAGTACTAAGCTTGTTTAATGTCAAATGTTTCTTTGAAATAGTGTGAACTACCCAAAATGATACTTATCAAATCTGCTATATGCCTTAAGTCAATCAAACATCATAAGTGATAATTTATTGAATTTTGGCAAACAGAACATTGGTTGTTATAAGTCCTTGTTGCCAAGGACTGTATTCATTTTTGTATTCATTATATCATTATTGTTCATTGAAATCCAGCTGCAAATTTTGGAGCCCTTTACCTGCATTCAAAGACATCTCTGTATGAGTGAAAAATTCTTGAATGGGACATTAAACAATATACAATCGATCTTTACCAGATGCCCCCCCCCCTTGAAATACGTATTGTGACCCCAGTCACCCTAGTGACCCTACACTACCCCAAGGGGTTTTAATTTGGACAATTATCTACACTACCCCAGGATGCTTCAACATAAGTTTCAGCTTTTCTGCTTTTATATTTCAAAGTAAAAGTTGAATTCCCTATTGTGACCCCGCCCTACCCCCAGGGGCCATGGTTTGTACAATTTAGAATCTTCACTACCTCAGGATACTTCCACATAAGTTTCATTCTTTTTTGGCCAAGTAGTTCTTGAGAAGCTTTTTCCTATATAATTCATTGTCCTATTGCACCCTACCCCCGGGGGTCATGGTTTTAACAAATTAGAATCTACACTTTCCCAGGATGCTTCCACAAAAGTTTCAGCTTATTTGGCCCAGTGGTTCTTGAGAAGAAGATTTTTTCATGACCACACCCTCTTTTTGTCTTTTCTTGATTATCTCCCCTTGTGAGGGGACTTGGTCCTTCATTTTTACAATACCAAGTTTGGTTAAAAATTCAGCCAGTGGTTCTTGAGAAGAAGTCAAAAAGGTAAAAAGTTTACAGACAGTTGGACAACGGACAAAATGTGATCAGAAAAGCTCCCTTGAGCCTTCGGATCAGGTGAGTTATAAAATGAAAAGAATTGCTTGTAATACAGGTTTAATTTTTTATTGACAAATTGTCTTAAAATCATCACAAATGAAGATTCTTAAAAAAAAAACAAATCTTAAACAAAATACAAATATGATACTATTAATCAATCTGCTGTTTAACAAGCAGCCTACAAGAAATAAAAACTTGACATTTACTACTGTCTCTGTTAAAATATGAATGATCTCACAATAAAATTGTAAATAATGAATTAAAAATGCCAGTAGAAAGACTTTGGTAGTATGACTCCCCCTCTGGGAATTATTTCTGTATATTCAAACTGTTCAGTTGACGGTCTCCCCAGTAGGATTCCAGATCAAAAGGCTTAAAATCTGGAAAAATCGCAACATATTAGAATAAAGTGCCCCGCCACAGCATGATACGCCCGTCAAATACATTGTTCGATAATCATATATTGGTAACGGTGCAAAAAAATCAGATAACCTTGATTAACAGATTGACACAGATTTCAATGATCTAATTTCAATTTCTTATCATGTTTAAAATATTGTACTTACAGTGTAGGGATTAATTATAACAAATAATACATCATATAATTCTAAACTGGCTGTGTTAGAACTTAACAAATATCCATCTGCAGCTTTAAATTGTTAATTGCATATTTTAAGGAATAATGGAAATGCTACAGTCTAACAAAAAAATCAAAAATATATTATTCTTTAGACTATAAAATTCTAAGTGAGACATGACTGCAATTTGTTGCAAATATATAAAAATTGAAATGTAATTTTTTTCAATGAACACATGTGTAATTAGTTTTAATTATATTATACAATACTAATTTAGTTTTAATCATACACTAAAACATCAATTTGTTTTAATTACATTACACTAATTGAAAGATCTTTATCTGGGCTATAGCCATCAAGAACTCTTAATAAACACAAGCAACTATGAGGCCATTTCTTTTTGCCCAACTCCCAAGAGATAAATTAGACAACCAGTTAGCTCCTGACAATACTCATCATTAATTTCTCTCTAATTTGACATGCAATTTCTGCTATCAAAATTTTTCTTGACCAGTGCTTGATAATTATGCCCATGGGACAAACTGAATTCCTCTCAAAACATTAACATTTGCTACAGTTTGCTGTAAAAGTATATTATAATGATGAAAAAAAAAGTTTTTACTTAATTTAACTTTTTTTAATAAGGCTTAGTTTTAATTATATTATGCAATATTAATTTAGTTTTTATTATACACTGTAATTTAAAGCATCAATTTGTTTCAATTACATTACACCAATTGAAAGATCTTTTTCTGAACTAGCCATCAAAAACTCTTAATTAACACAAGCAACTGTGAGGCCATTTCTTTTTGCCCAACTCCCAAGAGATTAAAGATAAAGATAACAGCTGCATTATAAGAGATCTGCACTACCAGTTAACTCCTGACAATAAACTCATTAATTTCTCTCTAATTTGACATGCAAATTTCTGCTATCAAAATTCTTCTTCACCAGTGCTTGATAATTATGCCCATGGGACAAACTGAATTCCTCTCAAAACATAAACATTTGTTACAGATTGCTGTAAAGTATATAATGAAAAAATAAGTTTTTACTTGATTTAACATTTTTAAATAAGGATACAACTATATTTTTACATTTTTTAGGATTATGAAATTTAAAATTTTAAAGACTTAGTTTTTTTTAAAAATTCACTTAAATTTAAGGTCACAGTGACCTTGAAATAGGCCGCGACACACCTTCTACCTAAGATGTATAATTTTGCCAAGTTTGAAAGCTCTAGGTCTAATAGTTTTCTAGTTATGAGCCGGACAGGATTTTTCCATATTTGGTCATAGCATCTTTATTAAAGGTCACAGCGACCTACTTTTTGTGCGCGACACACCGTCTACCCAAGAAGTATCAACTGTCAAAGTTTGATAATCCTAGGTCTAATAGTATTCAAGTTATGAGCCGGACACGAATGGACAGACGGACGGACGGACGGACGGACGGACATGAAGCCTATAACATAATACGTCCCGTCTTAAGACGGGCGTATAAAAACAACTACTGAAAGACAGGGGAACAGATGTGTCATTTACACGGAATAAAATGGATAAGTTGGAGGACTCAAACAATACTTACTAACAAGGGTTGGATTATTGGGATTTTTATCTTTATAAACTATAGGTCCTCCTGTATCAAAAAAATATGCATTAAAAGTTTATGCATCAATTTTAAACTTGAATACATGTACATTAAATGTGTATCAAAAAATGTTATAGTAAAAAAAGTATTTAACCTAAAAATATATAAAAAGTTTCAAAAGGAATAGCAAGAGGCCCCTAGGGCACATTGCTCATGTGAGAACTTTGGCTAAAATAAAACAAAACATGATTCAGTATTGAAAAGTTGAACAAGAGATGTTTGTAAAACACTTATGCCCCCTCCCCCCACATTGGGCATAACTTTGTCAAAAATTGTGCGATTGTACCCAAAACAGAACTTGACCTAGATAGTCATCTGATATATCTTTATGCTAAATTTCATTTTAGTATGTGCAACCTCTGCAAGAAAATGAACAGAAACTGCAAATAATTAAAAAAAATTCTAAGTCCAAGGGGCATAACTCTGTCAAAAATGGCGCGATCATTTCCAAAACAGAACTTGACCTAGATATTCATCTGATATATCTGTATACCAAATTTCATTTCAGTATGTGGAACGGTTGTGATGAACGGAAACTAAGTGGACTGACAGACCGACAGACAGCAGCAAAGCAATATGCCCTCCCTTCTTTGAAGGGGGCATAAAAATATAAGTGCCCCGCCCCCCAGAAAGGTAGGGTAGGAGATCTTGAATTAACAAAGTAAATGAACTCCAATCTACATTATCTGAGGAGGCTTCCAAATAAATATGACTGAGCATGGCTTTGTTGTTCTAGAGAAAAGACTTAAAGATTGTTCCTCTCTTGGGTAATGACTTGTTCAAATTTAAATCTTCAATAATATGCAAAGAAGATTTCCAATAAGTCTGAACTTTTTTAGTCCAGTGGTTCTTGAGAAAAGATACCCAGGTATTTAAAAGATGTCACCAAATTTTTACTATTTTAGTTCACACAACTTACCTTCCTTTTGATTACGAGAGCATGAATCCAGTTCATTGTTTACTTTTACCCATGCTGGAAATAGAACACATTATCCTGATGTAAAACAACCTTGGTCTTAAACATTAGTTAAGTTCATTCTCATCTTCATATCTGTCATTATTTATTTACAAAATTAGCCATAATTTGACGACATCTTATCTCTGAACTTACCATCATAGAGATATCTAACTATTTCCTCGTGTTGTGGAGTCATTGCTTCTGCTGAGCTACTACTGTTTGATCGGGAAAACCCACGCTTTCCATTAACATGATGTTGATTGTAATTAAAAGTTGGTTTGGGAGAGCTGCAAAGAAAGACCTTTAATTCATGAAAATGAAGGGGGTGATTAAGTCATCTTTGAAATAATGTTTCCTTGCCCTCTCCTGCCTCAGGTTAAAATTATTGGGTCGTCAATTAAGTTGGAAAATCTTTTTTCCAGAAAATTTCCATATATTTGTTGATGAAATAAAAAGAAAAAAATGGTGTCCTGGAATTAAAAAAAAAATTGAGTCAATTCCTTAGGAGAGGGCAACCAAACAATTTTTTAATTAAAGATGGCCTTACAGACTTCCAATTATTTTAATTCTTCAAGTTTGAATTTATGAATAATTAAATACATGAAAATGTATACTATTTTAAATTTGTTTCGATTTTGTATTTCATGCACTTATCTCTCTAGGGCTTGCAGATTTTTAAAAACCAATAACGTTATAGGTAAGTGACCAAACCAGTAACGTTAAAAATTACTGGCTTCCCTTCCCCTCAAGACAGGAACAGTTGGACTCCTCCAAAGTTGACAGAAAGTCAAGAAAGTCATTACATATAAAAGAAAGTGGCATGTCCATTAGATAATCTGCTAAGCAGTATAACCCTCCCTCTAATCATTGCTAAGCCAAATGGAATAGGTATTTTATAAATACCCCCACCCTCCTTGTAGGCTCCTGAATTCATTTGTATTCATAAAGATTTCCAACAACATTTAATGTCATAATCTTCGGAGTCTTCAAATATAAGAATGTCCAAATGAATGCTACAAATATTCTTTCACTAGCTTTATTACACCCCCCCCCCTTTTCACGTGTTGCATCACACCTGTAAACACACGTGGTTCTTTGTTTACGCCGTGTTTGATGCAAATTCTGAGATTATAAAATGATGTCATTGAAAAACTGTAATGATTTTGAAGACACTTTGGTGAATAAGAAAAAAGATCACCTCAGTACTGTTGATACAAACCTCATATTGCTATCCTCGTTGGATTCTTTTTCGTGGTCCTTCTTTTCAAGGTTATTCAGAGATTTCGAAGGCCCTAAGTCAAAATAAACCATGTAAACATGAGCTTCAAAACTTCTCCTTCAAAATGACACACACACCAGACGCGTACCTTCTAATACTAGTGAGATATAGGGAAAAAAAAGTTACCTCTACGGGTGCTTGCGACGAGTTTGCTTGGACCTCTCTGTAATGCATACATCTCATAACGTTTGCTCTATTCTGCGCAAAACATTGCGCACAAGGTCATATAGAAGGAAGGACTGTTTTGTAAAGGTAGGACATAATGATGGGAAAGTAACAGTAAAGAAACAATGGCTTTAAACCTTTTTAACAGCTGCAGTGATATCATTTATATCAAAAGAAGTAAAAATGATTAAAGATCAAAACCGGAAAATGAAGTATTACTAGTTAATTGTCACGCCGGAACGTAAGGCGCCGCTGGTGTAGTGGTATCATGCAAGATTCCCATTCTTGCGACCCGGGTTCGATTCCCGGGCGGCGCATACGTTTTGTTAATTTTTTTTTTTTTGCTCTCCGCTTTTACTGAAAGATGTTGATATGTTTGACATATATATTTGGAAAGAAATGTTTTTCCACAACAATGACACTGATTGGTTTTAGGTCATGGTCATGAATTTGTGCACTCTGTGTGAAACACTTTTGTTTCGGGGCATAATTTTTATAAAATCTTTTCCTCTTCAGCAATAGAATGTTATATCACAACTCATTATGATATGTTTCAAATGTTATGAAGCAAGGGACACAGAGTCTCTGAAATAGCTTGTTTTATATTTTTAAGTTACAATTATTTGCATGCATTATAATTGACATCCATGGCAAGATGCATTCCATCAATAACCATCAGAAGTCACATCATTCAATACTTGTTCATTTTATGGAACCGGGTACTTTAAAAAGGTTGGGTAAGAATTGTCATAGGAAGATGTGGTATAAAATCTAATGCAAATGCTCAAATTAAAACATCTCAGGATATATATTGCTCAAAAATAAAAGTTTTACACAAAAACAGAATTTATGAATTTATGACCTTGACCTTCAGACTTCAAAATTAATAGGGTCCTTTCTTAGCAAATAGGGAGATGTATTAAACTTCATTGCATAAGCTCATAAGCTTCTTGAGAATCGAAATATTGCATGGAAACAAAAGTGTTAATACATTTATAGACAGAATTTATGACCTTGACCTTTTGACCTCAAAAGCAGTAGCGACACAGAGTTGTTATATAAAAATTCATTGCAAAATTAGCTCAAAGGCTTCTTGAGATATTGAGTGGAAACGAAAACGTTACAGACACATGCAGTCAGAAACACATGCAGAAAGACCCAAATTCTTATTCCCACTTTCAGTCAATCTGATTCAATTCAGATCCTTTGATACGCTCACATAGATCACTCAATCTGATTAAAATCAGATCCTTTGATCCTCTCACATAGATTGCTACAAAAGTGTAGCGATCAAAGTGAGCGGATCAAAGGATCTGATTTTAATCAGATTGCACTTTCAGTGAAAGCCTGGAACAAGAAGTATTTTGATACATGTACATCTATATGACATGTAGTAGTGTAAGATACATGGCATCCTACTAGCTTGGACTAGTGGCTTAACCCTTTAGCTCAATCGGTAGAGCACTGGACTGGCAATTAAGCCAGAGGCCGGCCCCAAGTTCAATCCCCAGCTGAGACACAAAATTGTTTCTGTTACATTTATAAAAAAGTTGTTTCTGAATGTCAATGATTGTATAGTTTTATTCATGTTATTGGCAGATTTTGATGCATGAGTTGTCTGATCATCAGATCTCTCACTAACACTATCCGGAGGACACACACATCCTTGTTTACAAGACATTCCTCAAACTTGGACATGTTACAGTTCCCAGCAGCAGAGAGGAACAAGGAGCACATGCTGAATGTTCTGAGGGACCATTTGTCAGCTGATCAAGAGGGACAGGGCCTAGAGATTGCTTCAGGGTGTGGTGCTCATGTTGCTCTGTTTGCACAAAAATTCCCCCTCATGAAATGGCAACCCAGTGAGATTGATCAAGGGTGTTTAGAAAGGTAACTTATTTTAATGCTAGAGGACGTATCAATTGCATATGCACTTACAATATAACTATAACTTCTTTTGAACAGAAATTAATTTAAATATAAATACGTAGAATTCATGAGTTTCATATTAGTTAATTACCAAAGGATAAAATATTTTTTAACAAATATATCAAATTGTATGCATGAATACGGAACAAAATTTTGAATTAATGCATACTCTTCAGTATTTCAGCATACAAGGAACATTATGGGCTACACAACATACATGTACCTATACCAATAGATGTAACCTCCCCTGTTCAGTCTTGGAATGAGGGAAAGTTCCAGCCGGCTTCATTTGATGCTGTGGTCAATATGAACATGATTCACATTTCACCCTGGGATACAGCAGTGGTAAGCTTCAGAGAACTTTTTATGGTTATGACAAAAAAATCATTCTAATTATCATGAAATCTTTGAGAGACAATCACATTCTTTTTCCAGGGATTATTTAAAGGCTGTGGTAGCCTCCTGAAGAGTGGTGGTTTGCTATTTTTATATGGGGTAAGTTCAATGATACTACATTGTAACTTTTTTTTTTTGGTAAGCACAAGTAAGGCGAAATAATTTTAGATTTTCCCCTCTCAATTCTATCAGTTAAGAAAAAAACGAACAAGTCAGCTACTTCTGGAGCCAGACTGGGATTCCATTCTTCAAATCTGTGACTGTATCAGACAGGGAGATGTACAGTATGTATTATTAATGAGACAAAAACTCTAATACATAATACACATGTATGAGTTTATCAGACAGGGGGATGTACAGTATGTATTGTTGCTGATTTTGATTTGAACATAAAGGCAGCATACTTTGGTAGGAAAATGTTAAAACATGTGTCAAATAGAAATTACTCAAGTTTAATTATATTGCATGCTCTTTGTGTCAAGTCCATATAGAAGGCTAGTCTTTAATATTTTTTTTAATTGTTTGCAGTATCATTTAAAATATTTGAAATAAAACTATAGTGCCACTACAACTGGGATTTAAAAATATAGAATGCATGCCATCTCTAACAACAATACATTTTTAGAAGTCCCCATTCATAAAAGAAGCATAAATCTAGATAAACCTTCATTCATATTCAACAATTTGCCATTCTTCCATGCTTTACTATTTTATCTTAATTTTTCAGGGGCAAGTATGCAGTTACTCAAATGAAGAAAAAGATTACTGCAGACAATCCACATGTGGCAATGTTTGCTTTGCAGGTAAGTACAGTGTGTCCATTCTCTAAAATGTACACAAGCTTTCTTTTAATTTTTTCCTACATTTTTTAAACTGAATGTTTATGGTAATATTTGTGAATGACAGCAAATGGATATATTTTCAATTTGTTTAAATGACAGGATATGAAGCTTTATAAAGACATTTGTTTAAGCAATTGCAGTAATTATACATTTATACATATTTGCTTTTAAAATTTCAGACTTTGGAATCCTGTGTGAAGAACTGTGGCTCCATCATCCATGAGGAAGTGGCCACTAAAGAGTTTATGGAGTTCCTAAAAGACATTGCAAAGGTATAGTCTAAATTATTAACTGGGGACTTTTCTACATACTGTTGAAATACGTTCAGTTACATGTTTAGGAATTTTTGTGTTTTTTGACTTTCAGAGCAAACCTGATCCCATCAAAGGCAAGATATGTGAACTGATTCAGTGTTGGTCCCATGCCTTCAGAAATGAACCCAACTACAAAGTTGTCCAAGATACCTTTAATTTAATGAAGATGGAAGGTAAAAATAATTCATCAATGTTTTTTTGATACTTGACATAAACCATGAACTTTTTATCTTTAATTTAATCCTTTGTATTTTTACTTTTTGAATAGTATCTGTGTTTTCTCCAAATTTGAAATTTATGTAATAGCAAATGATATCGGACTCCTATATAATCAATTCATGAAAGAAGTCTTGTTAGGTAAATGGTTACTTAGAAACATAAGTACCGGTATATAATGTAGATTATCAACAAGGACAGAAGAAAAATGTTTGGAAGCAATACAATAGTGTTGTTGCCTTTTCTGATCAAAATCAAAACAAAAAGAAACACATTTAAACAATAAGAGAAATATTCATGAGGCCTAAAATAAAATATTGTTTGTTTGCAGTTGCCTACCGACCCACTGAAAATGCACCCGACCCAAACTTTTTTTTTAGCCATTTAGTAACTTTATTTTTTTTCCAAATTTTTCAGGATATTGTAACTGTTTCATTTTCAATATTTTTCTTTATCAATCAGTAGTTAATACCAATAGTGGAGCATATTCATGTATAGTAGGCCTATGAAGATCTATTTCATGATATTTAACTAAAGTCTGAAAATAATAATAAAAAAAAAAATTAAAAAAAATGCCTACCTAACTACCCAGTCTAAAAATTATAGGTCGGAAACTGCAAACAAAGAATTTTTTAAGCAGCCTTGGTTTAATTGTCTATATACAGTAACAATTTAAAAAATATCGATAACAAATGAAAATGAGTAGATTTCTGATTTCCAATTCATGTTATCAATACATTTTAAGACTTTTATTGGAATACAAATAATTTAATTTCCAGTTTGACGTTACAAATGAAGAATAACAGAGACCTCAGAATGGAATACTCAGAAGCCTCTGGTTTTATCCTATCACCAAATGGAAGTTGTAATCCCAATAAATGTCTTAAATTTATTTAAAAGATCCGTTCCTATAGAACTTAATAAGGGAATAACTATCTTCTAATTTGGTATTTGCAACCGTTAATGCTGATTTAACGGTCGCAAATGTTTGCGACCATTAAATCAGCATTAACGGACGCGAATACCAAATTAGAAGATTAGTTATTCCCATTCTAATGCAATCTATGCATTTTGTTTGTTGTTTACGTCTTATGTTCTTGAGTTTCGTTTTATGAAATACGTCATGAAGCATTGTCTTTTTGCGTCGCTCTATTATGACATCACAATGGAAAGCTTTCACTCTTGTTAATGCTCGTTTTACTGCCTCAAACAAGCACATTAGCCAATCAAATCGTGTTTTACCAACCAATTGCATTAGAATTCTCATTGGCTGTCCCAAAATACAATCTATCAAGGACAGTAAAACAGGGCGGATAAATTTAAGTTGTGATGTTGACATACACGAAAAATAACCCATATATGGATCATTCTGTGAATTTTTGGATTGATTTACGTCTTGGATGACTTCATTTTTGGAGTCAAGGTAAGAAATGTTTATAAAATAGCCATTTACTGACAATTTAAGCCAAAATCTGTCCGGGAGCGAATCGCTCCCACTGCTGCACCATTATGGAGATCCTAAGGAGTTGTAGCTCTCCCCCCCCCCTCCCCAAAAAAAGGAGAGGGCTAAATTATTACAGCTGGCCTGAGCTAGGGATGTCTGAAAATGAGTTAGGTCCCTTGTGGTAAAAATAAGTGCACAAAAGCTCAATTCAAATTTACTTTACAGAAGTTGGACGTGCTATTCAGACTTCGCCTTGTTGATGAATTTTCAGGAAAGCGGTACTATTTACAGGATGATGAAGAAATCATGCCTCTCTTTACACAAGCAGTGGATAGGTACAGTTTTATATTCTGTAATTAAATGCTAAGAAATAAGTTTATAAACATTTTTATATTTGCTAAATTATGCTGTTTTGTTTGTTTGTTGAGAAATAAATTAACTGATTCTGTTTTGTCGTTAGTGCTTTGACTTATGGAGCTGAATATGGTCCTCAGCATATAGAGCTGGTGGCTGAGTGGGACCCTGCTATCAAAGACAGGTAACAGACTCTTATAGCTACAACTAATTGATCATTTCAGTGGAACTGTATATTTTTGATTTGTTTTCCTAGCATGAAGTATCTCCAAATAGACAGAAAAATTGAATTTTGAATTAAATTTGAAATTTTAATTAAGCTGTGGTTTTGTTATTAATACTTTTTTGTTTTCATTTAAAGGGTGATAGTGAAAGACAATGATGTGCTTCATGAAGAACCGAGTGTGAAGAAAGTGCGAACATCACAGCAGCAGCCATTGAAAGTTTCTCTAGACGAGTGCTTCCAACTCTTCACCAAAGATGAAAAGGTAAAATCAAGTTCCACAGTTTTTTTTTTATAAAATCACAAATACTGCAGAGATATTTCTTTTCATTTTGGATTAGTGTTTCACTAGATGTATAAAAAGTACAGTTTATATACAAATAAAGTAGACTAGAGGTGATTTGCGTGTTATCATTCTTAATGATTATCAATGATTTTTTTCTGACAGTTAAGTGGAGATGATGCCTGGGAATGTCCCCACTGCCATAAACAGCAGAAAAATTTCACAAAAACCATTGGTCTTTGGTCACTTCCAGAAGTACTGGTCATTCATCTCAAGCGCTTCAGACAGGTAAACTTATTCTTACACATTACTGTAATCAATTTTGTAATGAGTCAGCAATATCTCGAACTACATGTACAATGTTTACTCTTTAACACATTCATTTTAACATTAAAACTGGTAGTAGTATTTTATAAATTAATTTGTTTTGATTGAATGCTCGGGTATGACTTACATTTTTATTGTTTTGATGTAGGTGGGACTACGCAGAAGTAAGCTGAGTACTTTGGTGGATTTTCCAGTAAGAGAGCTCAACATGGCTTCACATGTAGTAAGGCGACCGCACATGAACCTAGATAGTACAGAAATGATATATGAACTTCAGGGTGTACTGAATCACTATGGCAACATGCAAGGTGGTCATTACACAGGTAGGTAAAACCTTATATTGTAGATCAAATATATATATTTTTTCAGAAAAAAAACATTGTCAATTTCAAAAAAAAAAACTTTGCATAAAGTCTTGTGTTTATGAAATATTTCCCCTTTTTGTAATCCTGTATTTATGGAATATTTCAGCCTTTTGTAATCCTGTGTTTATGAAATATTTCAGCCTTTTGTAAGAACCCCGTGGATGGCAGGTGGTATGAGTTTGATGACTCTAAAGTGAAGCCCATGGCCGAGGCTGAAGTAAAGACTTCATCTGCGTACCTGTTGTTTTATCAAAGGAAGGGTGTGATGGATTCAGTGAGAGAGGACCTGGAATCTGGGTATCACTGGATTTACAAATTGTACCCCAATGCCTATAAAAATGTAGCCAAAAATCTGAACAGGAGTTCTAATAACTCACAGCCTCAGAACACAGAGAATATCATGGATCAAGATATTCCACAATCAATGAAAAGTCCAGATCCATTTCCACTCATGACAGCAAATGAGCCACCAAAACGTGTTCAAAACTCACCTGCTAAAATCAAAGATAATTCTCCCCAAAAATCTGAGTCTGATCCAAGTGTGTGTAAAAATGAAGTCAAGCATGCCAAGACAAACTCGGATATTGTAGCAGAAACAGTTCCTGACATAGCCTGGAGAAATAAAGATGGTGATGGTACTGATCTCGTGAAGCCAAGTCAGCTGAAAAATCTTTCGAAAAAGGGCCAGGATGTGCAAAGGGAGAGCAGTCAAATAGCAAAGAGTGACATAAATAACAGAAAACCATATGATCATACCAAATATACAGAAACAGGCAGAGAGCATCACTCTCCCGTGAAGCAAGGGATGCCACCAAAGAATGAAAATGGTGAAAAGAAGCACTCTAGTGGAAGTGGGCTCACTGTTAAGTTACCAGAAAAGGAGGTGTTTATTGTCAGACAGAATCACAAAACTGGACAGACCACTGTGGAATCTTTCAGTAAACATCTCTCTCAGGTAGAATCTCTGAAGAAACAATCGATCAGTTCTGGTCATCAGAGCAATGGGAACCACCTAAGTAAGCTGGATTCTCATGATGCCAGTAAGAAACTATCAGCTTTCCATATAAAAGACAGAAGTGACCACAGAGATGAGGTTGATGTGCCAGGAGGACCGAGGTCCCTTCCTTTGTCATATTCATCAAGATTGGAAACAACACAGGGTCAGTTAAGAAAAAAACTTTCTACTCTACAAGTGGGGAATGGCTAAAAATATGTCTTTACTGTTCTGCAAATGTATTGCTTCAAAATGTCTATCTTGGACTGCCAATACCATCATGAAAAGTTTCCATAAGCTTTCATTAATTTTATTAAATATACACTCATTAATTCATTCAGAAAAGGTTTTCATTCCTTCTTATTTATCACTCTGTTAATACTTGTATTTTCTTTTTTAGCCATTTGCAATTCATGGTAAACTGACTCCACAAAGCAATGTTTCATTTGATGCTTCTCTCAGACAAAGGTATGGTGGTTTCTACCCTGTAATCTTGTAAAGGGACAAGTATATCTGAATGTTATTATAATATTTCACTCATATATAATGGTAAGCAGGTCCAGTGACTTCTGTAAATGTATTATACATGTATGTTCACTACAGGGACAGTAGCTGGGGTGTCAGAGATGCTGATGATGTGGAAAAACTTGCCGTTCAAAATGGAATGACTCTCTTTAAAATGGTTAGTTAAAGATCTCTGTATTAACAAAACATAAGCTACATGTACATTTGTTCCTTATAAATTACTAATAAGTACACCGTTACATGTTATTAGTCTTAAACATGTGCGTTATTTTTTTTTTGTAGGTTGATATGCCAGCAAATAATAAAACCTTGATCTTCAAGAAATCCTAGATGTATACCTCACAAACCAAACAGAAGCTATTCATTTTATCTAAATTTATTAACATGTACCAATATTTTAAAAATTGCAAAATTTCCTTTTGTATATGTAGATGTATGTCATTTTGTAGGAAACCATAAAATATTTTTTTAACTTGATACATTTTTTTTTATATTTAGCAAATGAAGTAAAACATACATGTAATATATATAATGATTAACAATTTATCAAGAAACCCAAATCTCTGAAAAAGAAGAAAAAAATCATTTTCACATTGTACTTCTTAGTTTACAACAATCAACTTCAAAGCATGTTTTCATTGCTACAACACAGAATTCATAAGTATCCAATAAATGCCTATTTAAGTCCGGTTATTCTTTCAATACATCTTTATTACTGGGATGATTATTCAGCTACTGAATTTGTACATCAATCAAATGAAATCAGTTCTCCCTCCAGCTGGGTGGGGGGAGGGGGTCCCTGGGGAGGAGGTCCTCCCTGCTGGTACTGCTGATTCTGGGGAGGTGGAGGGCCTGTCATATATTGCTGTTGTTGACCTGAGGGAGCTGAATACACACCTTGTTGACTCTGTGGGGGCAAAGCATTGGCCATATCTGTCAACAAAATATTGCAAAGTTGTAAAGATATAAATCTTTACTGAAATCTTAAAACCTCTTTTCTTTTAATGCTGAACATGAGTCTTAAATCTAGGTATACTCAATACAGTTTTCCTATTAGAACCTGACATTGAAAGATATGTGTGCTCAGTTAGAATTTTAGAAGCAAAATACATTGAACCATTTTATATAGAGGCTGGGAAAGTCTTGAGAAGACTATTAGGGACAAATGATATTCAGCTTTACAATTATAAAAAAAAATTGAAAATTTTTTTTTTACTAACTTTGCATGTTGAATGCCTTGTAATCCATATTAGGAGGTGGCATGTACCCCTGATTCATGGGAGGTGACATACTATATTGCATCTGTGGTTGGTAACTGTTTTGGCCCTGATCAGATTGGTACGTCCCAGGCAGGTTAACAGGTTGTGTGGATCCTGGAGGGTACTGGCCTCCTGCCTGTGAACTAGGAACATTGTACATCTGGTGCTGAGGAGTCTGCTGCATCTGTGGCTGACCTGCCCCTATAGGGCCCTGATTTATCATGTTCTGTTGATCAAGGCCCCCTCCTGAGGGCCCCATTCCCACATTCATTCCGCCCTGCATTTGTGGTATGCCCTGTCCTGGTCCCATGCTCATATTTCCTGGACCCACTCCCATTGGAGGATAAGCATTCTGATGCATCTGATGGACTGGGGAACCATCCACAGAATTAATTGGACTAAAGGTTTGTCCTGGTATGCCTTGCATTGGTGGCATCTGTCCATAAGCCTGTGTTCAAAATTAAATTCATATATTAAGTGCATGCATGTACCGTATGATTATCACAAAGTGCATGTCATGGCTTAAGTATTTTAAAAATATTGACTCACATTTGGAGGGTATCCATATGCTTGCATCTGCCTCATCTGAGTTAACTGTTTCTGTTGTTCAAATCGCATTTGCATTTCTCTCTCTTGTTCTTGCAATCGTTGCAAAGCCAACTGTCTCTGCATTTCTAAGTATTCCTGATACAAAATTGATTTTATGTTGAAGCTCAGTAATCAGTCAACAATGCTTATTCATTTGACATTTTATTGTGAAAAATGCATAAATAGTGTGAAGTTGAAATAATTTAAAATGTGTCTAATAATCACATAATCTAACAATATGGTTTTGTATATCAGTTTTTGAATGAGAAGTGCCAATATCTTTGTCTACTTACATGCTTCTTCTGCCTCATGATCTCTAACTTCTGAGCCATCTGTATCTGTCGTTGTCTCTCCAGCTCTTCTTGTTCTCGTCTCTTCTTCTCCCGGTAATCCTCACGCAGAGCATCTAGAGCCTCGCGGGCATCTCGGAGCTGGGCAAGCTTGTCTTGTAAGGACTCGTAATGTCCTGCCAATGAAAATCACATCGTATCAAAATTCAAAGTACTGTACATGTACGATAATATATATGCATACACATGTATATACATTTAGTACAAGAGTTTTTTTTAACTTTAATACAAACATTGTTTCAAAATATCACACACAAACAATTTTTTTTTCCAGGACTAAGTTTTACTCCCCTTAATTCTGCTTTACCTCTCATATCCTCTTGTTCCTGAGTGTACTTCATCAGCTGGGGATGCATGTTAGAGATGACATTGAACAGTGATTGTACAGATGAATCATTGGCAATACTGCGACCACGCTGGGAGTTGCTCTTCATTCTGTTGACAAATATCTCCAGACTGCTCTTAAGGGCACGTAGAAACTGTTCCTGGTCCCCCTCATCAGCTCCATTCTGAAAAGCCTGCCAGAAAATCAACAAAATCATTCATTGGAGATACATCCACAGATAAATGCAAATCAAACATTGTAATGTTCCTTTTCAAACCTTCACCAGATAAAGGTAGTAAAACATTTATAAATACTTTGGCAAGTTACTCCTGAAAATCGGTTTTTATTCTCGGGAACTTTATTTTCACATACTTATGTGAGACAGAGTCCTCGCAAAAATCTACCATTAATTCTCGCTTATAATAGTATCCATTGAGACAAAAAAGAACAATAACCACAATTCATGAAATTTTTGTCTTGCTAATCAAGAGCCAACAACTATCTCGGCAAAATAAGGTGTCGCGAAAATTCAGTGATCTTACAGTATTTGACCGAATAAATGAAAATTGAATAATGTATCAAAATAATGATTTGATTTGGGGAAACAAACTGTGCAAAATAAATGAAATTCACCTCTATAACAACCCCTCCTCCAGTTACCACCCCTGCCTGTTTGGATTCAGTGTTAGCTACAGGAGCAGATGGGGTGGTGGTGGGCGGGTTACTACTGGATACAGGTTGTTTACCGTCCTCAGACTTCCTCTGCCAGTAGTTCCTGTCCAGGTAGCGAGCTAACTCAGGATCCATGTCCGTTGTGTCAATCATGGGAGCAGATACCTAAACAAAAAAGTTAATTTAATTAACTACATTTAATTAATTACATTTTAATATTTTGATATTTAAAAATACATATACTTTGAAAACATATATATACGCTGTTACAAATACATTAAAATTATTTAAATATAAGTATCTTTTAAAAAATTTCTCTGTAATGTTTCACATTTGATATATTTTTCTTTTAATTCTTTGGTCTGCAGATTTTTCACATTTTAAATGATAATTTTCAAAATCCTAAAATACATGTATCATTGATTTCATTGCCTTTAAATTGAATTAAAACCTAACTATCTACATGTATTACTACACTGAGTTCTACTTTAGCTCCTAGATTTGGACCGTGAACATACCGGTGCAGTAGATTGTGTGACTGGAGCTGATGCCGTTGTGTTACTGGGTCCTCCATACATCCCATAATTCTTCCTCAGCCTCTCCCTCTAGCAGAACAAAAATAAGGAAATTTAAATAAAAAATAAAGTGCCACGCCACAGCATGATACGCCCGTCAAAAAATTACAATTACAATGTATCTTAAACAGGTAAAAGTGCAGGAAAATCATGTCAACCTTGATTTTAAGATTTCAATGATTTTTACACACTTTAAAAAATTTGTTTATCCATCTCCTGTGGTGTAGGCATTTAATTATAACAAATATTGCATCATTCATAGATTTCTATACCTTGCCAAATGCCTATCATGTTAAACAATATCAAATTAATCTTCACAACTTAATCTATACCTAATTAATTTTGGAAATAAAAGGCTGGCCATCAAATATAAACTGACCAACAGTTCCTCTGTCTAATTCCCATAAGACCATGCTCTGAAGAAATGAAAGAGACATGCAGCTAGCCTTCCTACATTGAACACATTAATTAATCTTTAACTGGATGCTTGTCTACTCATTACTCCCAAAAGATTATTGGATCTGCACTATCTATCATAAAACATTTTTAAAACATATAAAACATCAATGATTTTTTTTTTTTAGATTTAATGTCAGACAGTTAATTGTTAATATGCAATTCATATGGACATGCAGATTCCACCCCTACCCCCATAAAATTAATTTTTAAGTTCATAATATTATGTAATATCAAAATAGTTTAATATGCAATATCAAATTAGTTTTAATTACTTCTCATCAAATTCATTTTAAAACTTCGGCTAGCCAACAAGAGCTATTTTTAATCCAACAGGCTTACCCATTTGGCCCAATACTCAAGGGATATAGATAGCATCGATGCTCTTACAGCTACTCCTCACACTAAACTCATTAATTTCTCTCTCTAATTTGACATGCAATTTTCTGTTATCAAATTCTTCTTGACCAGTGCTTGATAATTAGACTCATGGGAGTGGTGGAATTTCTCTAACATACATTATATTTGTTATAGATTGCTGTCAAGTATATGCTAAAAAAATAAGTATTTTCTTGATTTAACATTTTTCTAATAAGGTTAGTGCAATAGTTTTACATTTTTTTGAATATGTAAATGAAAAGAAAAAAAGACATTTTTTTTTTTAAAATTCCACTTAAATTAAAGGTCACAGTGACCTTGAAATAGGTCGCGACACACCTTCTACCTAAGATGCATAAACTGGCCAAGTTTGATGATTCTAAGTCTAATAGTTTTCGAGTTATGGACCGGACAGGATTTTTCCATATTTGGCTATAACTTTTTAATTATAGGTCAGAGCGACCAACTTTTTGTGCGCGACACACCTTCTACCCAAGATGTATCAGCTGACAAAGTTTGATAACTCTAGGCCTTATAGTATTAAAGTTATGAGCCGGACACGAGAAAAGCTAACAGATGGACGGACGGACAGACGGACACGAAGCCTATAACATAATACGTCCCGTCTTAAGACGGGCGTATAAAAAATATCACAGAAAATTAATCGAACTTTTAAGACAGTCAGGTTTTAAGGAAAAAGAAAACATTAAAATATACTTAGGTGACACTGACGATTCAAGATATACAGATAATTAAAAGAATAAATGAAAATTGCCCACCTCTTTCTCCTTGGCCTCGTTCTCACTCTGGGACAGGGCCAGGGCCAACTGTAGCTCCTCCTCCTCCTGGATCTCCTGCTCCGACTTCTGGGGTGGGGCCTAATAATGTCTATCAATGTCATTATCATTCATAAATAAATATCACAACAGCTATATATATAAATGTATAGAAGCACTCTATTTAAAAGTGTTCGAATATGCCAAACAAGTACCTGTTGTTGCTTAGACAGCGGGCTAGCTAAATACTCAGCGGGTAATTCAGAATCAGATTCCTTCTTCTTGGTTGGTCTAAAAGTAAGGAAACTAAGTATTAATACATGTATCTCTTTTTTTTAATGCAGCTAAATCACAGTAAAACAATCAACATGACTTTAGTCTACATACTGTTGAATCTTGTCGTAGCAGGAGTCACACACTCTCACTTCTCTCTCGATTCCAAACTTTGGGATAATGGAGGATTTAGAGGAACACTTGCCACAGAAAACATCCCCACAGCTTCGGCAGTGATGCTGTAAATTACACATGTACCCTACATCTTTTACCTTAAGTTAATAATGACAGACTTGTATATGTACTGATGTTATTACAGTTTATCAAGTCACTACATAATTACCTGTCTGTTGAATGTCCCAAATCTGGTCCGACACCTGGCACAGGTGTCCCCCTCCTTCCACTCGGGGGCCTTCTCTGCTGTAAACATAGCATCTGCTTCCTTCAGAGTTGGGAAAGTGTGACCTGAAATAGAAAAGAGGGAAAACATGTATGTACTTGAACACCAGGAAAATATATAAAGCCTAAATAAAGATCTGTTATCAAACATAAAATATTGTACTATTGTATTGCTTCCAAACATTTTTCTTCTGTCCTTGTTGATAATCTACATTATATACCGGTACTTATGTTTCTAAGTAACCATTTACCTAACAAGACTTCTTTCATGAATTGATTATATAGGAGTCCGATATCATTTGCTATTACATAAATTTCAAATTTGGAGAAAACACAGATACTATTCAAAAAGTAAAAATACAAAGGATTAAATTAAAGATAAAAAGTTCATGGTTTATGTCAAGTATCAAAAAAACATTGATGAATTATTTTTACCTTCCATCTTCATTAAATTAAAGGTATCTTGGACAACTTTGTAGTTGGGTTCATTTCTGAAGGCATGGGACCAACACTGAATCAGTTCACATATCTTGCCTTTGATGGGATCAGGTTTGCTCTGAAAGTCAAAAAACACAAAAATTCCTAAACATGTAACTGAACGTATTTCAACAGTATGTAGAAAAGTCCCCAGTTAATAATTTAGACTATACCTTTGCAATGTCTTTTAGGAACTCCATAAACTCTTTAGTGGCCACTTCCTCATGGATGATGGAGCCACAGTTCTTCACACAGGATTCCAAAGTCTGAAATTTTAAAAGCAAATATGTATAAATGTATAATTACTGCAATTGCTTAAACAAATGTCTTTATAAAGCTTCATATCCTGTCATTTAAACAAATTGAAAATATATCCATTTGCTGTCATTCACAAATATTACCATAAACATTCAGTTTAAAAAATGTAGGAAAAAATTAAAAGAAAGCTTGTGTACATTTTAGAGAATGGACACACTGTACTTACCTGCAAAGCAAACATTGCCACATGTGGATTGTCTGCAGTAATCTTTTTCTTCATTTGAGTAACTGCATACTTGCCCCTGAAAAATTAAGATAAAATAGTAAAGCATGGAAGAATGGCAAATTGTTGAATATGAATGAAGGTTTATCTAGATTTATGCTTCTTTTATGAATGGGGACTTCTAAAAATGTATTGTTGTTAGAGATGGCATGCATTCTATATTTTTAAATCCCAGTTGTAGTGGCACTATAGTTTTATTTCAAATATTTTAAATGATACTGCAAACAATTAAAAAAAATATTAAAGACTAGCCTTCTATATGGACTTGACACAAAGAGCATGCAATATAATTAAACTTGAGTAATTTCTATTTGACACATGTTTTAACATTTTCCTACCAAAGTATGCTGCCTTTATGTTCAAATCAAAATCAGCAACAATACATACTGTACATCCCCCTGTCTGATAAACTCATACATGTGTATTATGTATTAGAGTTTTTGTCTCATTAATAATACATACTGTACATCTCCCTGTCTGATACAGTCACAGATTTGAAGAATGGAATCCCAGTCTGGCTCCAGAAGTAGCTGACTTGTTGCCTTTTCTGATCAAAATCAAAACAAAAAGAAACACATTTAAACAATAAGAGAAATATTCATGAGGCCTAAAATAAAATATTGTTTGTTTGCAGTTGCCTACCGACCCACTGAAAATGCACCCGACCCAAACTTTTTTTTTAGCCATTTAGTAACTTTATTTTTTTTCCAAATTTTTCAGGATATTGTAACTGTTTCATTTTCAATATTTTTCTTTATCAATCAGTAGTTAATACCAATAGTGGAGCATATTCATGTATAGTAGGCCTATGAAGATCTATTTCATGATATTTAACTAAAGTCTGAAAATAATAAAAAAAAAAAAAATTAAAAAAAATGCCTATCTAACTACCCAGTCTAAAAATTATAGGTCGGAAACTGCAAACAAAGAATTTTTTAAGCAGCCTTGGTTTAATTGTCTATATACAGTAACAATTTAAAAAATATAACAAATGAAAATGAGTAGATTTCTGATTTCCAATTCATGTTATCAATACATTTTAAGACTTTTATTGGAATACAAATAATTTAATTTCCAGTTTGACGTTACAAATGAAGAATAACAGAGACCTCAGAATGGAATACTCAGAAGCCTCTGGTTTTATCCTATCACCAACTGGAAGTTGTAATCCCAATAAATGTCTTAAATTTATTTAAAAGATCCGTTCCTATAGAACTTAATAAGGGAATAACTATCTTCTAATTTGGTATTTGCAACCGTTAATGCTGATTTAACGGTTGCAAATGTTAACGACCATTAAATCAGCATTAACGGACGCGAATACCAAATTAGAAGATTAGTTATTCCCATTCTAATGCAATCTATGCATTTTGTTTGTTGTTTACGTCTTATGTTCTTGAGTTTCGTTTTATGAAATACGTCATGAAGCATTGTCTTTTTGCGTCGCTCTATTATGACATAACAATGGAAAGCTTTCACTCTTGTTAATGCTCGTTTTACTGCCTCAAACAAAGCACATTAGCCAATCAAATCGTGTTTTACCAACCAATTGCATTAGAATTCTCATTGGCTGTCCCAAAATACAATCTATCAAGGACAGTAAAACAGGGCGGATAAATTTAAGTTGTGATGTTGACATACACGAAAAATAACCCATATATGGATCATTCTGTGAATTTTTGGATTGATTTACGTCTTGGATGACTTCATTTTTGGAGTCAAGGTAAGAAATGTTTATAAAATAGCCATTTACTGACAATTTAAGCCAAAATCTGTCCGGGAGCGAATCGCTCCCACTGCTGCACCATTATGGAGATCCTAAGGAGTTGTAGCTCTCCCCCCCCCCTCCCCAAAAAAAGGAGAGGGCTAAATTATTACAGCTGGCCTGAGCTAGGGATGTCTGAAAATGAGTTAGGTCCCTTGTGGTAAAAATAAGTAGGGGTGCCCTCTCTACAAAACAAGTGCCTGCGTCAGGAGGGCTATAAAGAATGCTTTTGGCACAGTTTTCTTGTGAAAGTAGTAAAAAATATGATAGAAACACCCGGCTAGTAAACTTTTGAGATGGCAGCATAAATGAATCGAGATATAAATTGAGAAAACAGCTCACTTTTTTGTGTGCAATAAATATACACTTTTTTCAATGGGTCACATTGTATTTGTAGCTTTATGGTCGTCCATCCCTATGTTTTTTAGACCAGTGCGCTACAGCTTTCACTGAATAACTTTAATGAAGTCTTCATAAATACATTTTTGCATATAACTGAGCAAAGGTAACTAGCTTGACATAAACAAAACATCCTTCAGCAGTCCTTGGACTTTTGTTGCCACATCACTCTTCCTGTTTGTTGAAATTGCATGTTCTCCCATCTTAAGCTTTCGTGTTATAGAGGGCGGAGCCCTCTCACGGGCCCGAAGGGCCCGTGAGAGCGAAGCTCTCCCTATAGGTAACACGTATGTATATGAAAAATAAAAGAAATCTATTGAAAACTATATGTCATTTACAATACCTATGGAACTGAGATTCTTGGCGACAATATGGCGTCGGCACAAATGGCGTCGATTTTATCTACGCGCAAATTCTCGTTGTTGATGAGACTTTCATCAAAGTAAAAAACATTCAATCCAAGGATAATGTGAAGTATTTGTTTTTTTACTCAAAATCAAATCCATTAGTAATCAGACCCTTCCTACTTTCGTTTTAGACGTTTAGATTTATTTATAGTTCGCGCTAACAAGTAAAACGGCATTTGATTGGTCAGAATCTCCCTGAAGGCGGCGCTGTCGTCTGCACTATGGAGGAGCGGATCTATATGTGGCCCCTTTCACAAGAATATCCTTATTTATTTGTTAAATAAAATTTGCCAATAATAAATGTCTTCAGGATTATACTTGTCAATATATACCAAGCTAGAAATATAGGATTTTTTTTGACAGTACAGTATAATTTTTTGAACAGTTAAAAATGTTTAAAAAGTGTTAAAATACTCAATAAGAGTGTGTGGATTTCTTTTTTTCTTTTCTTTTTTTTAAGGTATCCAAATTATTTATGAATATATACTTGTACATGGATACATAAATATTTAGCCAATCTATGGAAGTCTGAATCTCATTTTTGTTGTGATTTTTTAAAATTTAATATTTTATTTTAGAAAGTTTTTCAAATGACAAAATTTCAGTTTCTTATAAAGATCACTATCAAAAGAAAAATCTAATACGATGTATGCATTTAAAAAATTCAAAAAGATTATTTTGACAATTGGAATAACATATAAAGTCTAAATTAAAGCAGGAAAAAATAAGTTAAACAGTGTATAATCATAAATGTACAGTCTGGAGAGGTAGTTGTTCTGTCTACATACATCTTTCAGTAAATTCATGAAAATATCCAAAAAGTTATACAACTTCAAAGTGCAGTGCATGCTGTTAATGTATACATACCTATATGTACACTACAATACTCAAATTTAATACACATCAAGCTTAAATTATATAGTTTTCAATCCTAATAAATGTGCTTATCTATAAAAAACATGAAGCAAATATTCAGAATCTTTGTTTGACATCGATAAAATATTCTATTCATAACTTCTCAAAAGTGTACCTTATTATTATATTCACCAGTGTTGGTTTTGAAATTATATAATTAACTATTAATGACAAGGGTACCAGAAAAAACTTTTAATTTTAAAGTTTTTCCCCAGATATATAACTGTTTTCAATACAATTATGTTAGACTTAGAAAATTCTAAAGACTATTTAAATCATATTTGTTTTTTTTTTTAAATTGAAAGGTGAAAGATACATTTTTCATTAAAATTAAGAAAACAATAAATATAATTCATGGGTTACAAATAATGTAAAATAAAAAAGAAATAAATAAAAGGAAAAAAGGTATGTAACAACATGGACGTAGTATTAAATGTCCCTGATCGTGCATCCTTTAGTTTGCAAATTTTTTTTCATAAAAGTTGTGATGCTGTTATATTTTCAACTCTTGTGATTAGATAGTAATTAACACAGTCAAATGTTTTTCTGATGATTAGATTCATCCAGGAAGTAGATCATCTGCCTGTAGTTTGGGTCCCAAGTTCGTCTTCTGATCTGGTCTTGACAATAATATTGTTCTTACTTTAGATGACATCATAACCATGTAATGGGAGTAATAACAGTTGAGAAATGACTTGAGGTTTCTATAGATAAGTGTACAGTTGTTAAATAAGCATAAAAATGAAGTAGTGAAAGAAAAAGAATTGGTGCTCAGAAAAGTTTATGAATTGATTTTTTTTTTATTAATATTTATTGGATATACTAGTATTTTGGAACAAGTTTACAGTTACGTGTATACATGTAACTATTAAAGTTTGAGGTGTCCTTGGACCGAGGTGTCTCACATTTCTTGGGCCCGGTATGTTGAACGCATTACTGGTCCAATTGCCCAATGCATGCCCCTCTTTTTTCCCACGACTTTCTTCGACTTTAAGTGCTCTGGCTAGACAGCCATTCATCTCATGATGAAATATCTTGCATTATTTGAATGAAAAGTAATGAGATACATGTAAGAGATGGGAAAACTTTTTTTTTCAAGAGAACTGAGTTCTTTGTTATGATTTTCTGACACTGACCATAGACCTGCATGAAGCGAACCCTTTGCTTTAGTTGTATACATTGACAATTTCAATAACTGATCAACCGATTTATCATTAAACAATAATATGTAGCAATTTTCTCTTCACGGCTCCGCCCTCACTAACGGTCACACCGTCTAACATATTATTACTGGAGAAATTAAAAACTTAATAACTTACCTAAAGCCTTGTCAAAGGTCGATGATTTGCTTGAAAACATACTCAGTCTTTCTTTATGCGAATATCTAACAATAATGACTCAATGACATAACCCGACTGATAAATATACAAGGTCGCTAATATCCAATACAAATATCATCTTTTAATAAGTGTAAATTAAGCATAATTTTAATTCAAAGGTTTTTTTTCTTACTCAGAAAATATAAGAACTATGGAAGCGCGAATACACATGGGAATTAGAAATCCATTATCTTTTTTTAATGATATAAGAGATACAAAATAATCAGACTCATTGAAACGTTTTCTTGAAGGATTTTGGAAAAGATTTACCAAGAGACAAATAAACATTGAGTATGGTGATAAACAAACATAACAGAGAAAAAGAAGAAGACAAAAAAGAGACATGTGTAGCCCAAATTATCCTGTCTAATACACACATAGTCTAATATCCAATTTGGGTTAATGTACCTTAAGAAAAATGTGTCTTTTACTCGGTCCAACAAGTTCAGGGAAAACTTTGCTTACAAGAAGACTTAAGTCGAATGGTATCCTTTTTCAGCTCAGTGTTGTTGCTAGACCAAGAAGTGTGATGCATGTCATGTTTGATTTTTCTCGTTCATTACTTAAAACCAAAAATGACTGAATGTAGCATCATTTATCTTTTGTTAGCTGCTGCTATCAATTTTGAATTTCTGCTTGTATGTTTTTTTTTTCTTTCTTATTACTTGTATGCCCTGATGGGCCCCAAATTGGTATTAATAAATCTTATCTTATCTTATCTTATAGGTACAACAATAATCTCAGCGAAATGTCATAGGGACTAAAAATTTTGGTCTAGTGTCCCTCAACATCTCAGCTCAGTGTCACACAAAGTGATTCGTGTTTTCTTGCCCCAACTTTGACCACATGTTTCAATCAATACGGGCTAAAACTTTTTCTTTTAGACATCCCTTTAAGTATCAATCACTTTAAAACTTATGTTTCTTATGTCCCTTAAAAGGTTTAAATCCAACAAAATATAAAGTTGTTGATTTTTCATAGAAATATCCCCTTTTTTTAAACCTCTGATGCTAAAGAGTTCCACATTAGTCTGCTTCAAATGCTTTGTACCGTGGTTTATTTCTATAAAGGAAATAGTTGTAGAACAAAGTATTCGAAGCAGACTTGCTTCATATGCTTGGTCGTACGTCCTTTTGTAAAACAGACCCCTGGTTACTAATCTTCAGCTAATGAATTCAGGAAAAGACACCTCCTTGTCTCCTTGAATAACCATTTTTTTGCTTAAAAAGGAATCACTTCCATCTTGAGATCATGAGCGCAATATCTTATTTTGTTTTGAAAAAGTCTAGCATTCAGTAAACCTAAAGGGATTTACTGTCATTTACAATGCTATATTATACAATTATTTAATGCCTGAGCAGTCAATAGACCAGAATATTTTTCATGAGGTGCAGGGAACAGCTCAGTGTGTTCTATTGCCCGAGGCCAGCGGCCAAGGGCAATAGAACACACTGAGCTGTTCCCTGCACCGAGGGGAAAATTTTCTGGTCTATTGACTGTTCAGGCATTAGATAATTGTTTTATTACCTAGTTTTATTTTCGGTATTAAGTGTTCACAATTGTATATTCAGTACAGAAGGCTCCCGTACCGTATTGTAAATTTATACCTACCGGTAGATATGGTGCATCTGTAATATTAATTAAAGATTGATTGTATAGACTATTGATTACATTCCTCTCGAAAAATTTTAACTCATATGGAGACGCCACCACTTGCCGGTGGAGAGGAACCTTTTTCGTGCCAGCAGTGCACCTACTGCGACACAGGACCTAGGTTGATACATGTAGGTCTCACCCGAAGGACCGGTCTCCACGTCCCACTTTGTATTAATTAAAGTAACTCTCATTAAATAAAATATCCGATCGTTGAAATCGCACAATTTTTAAAACCAATGTCGAAAGATCGAATAAGATGTCTGTGCAGTGTTAAAACAACTAGATTTGAAACCTGGATCGTTTTTTTTCCGAAATACGTTGCCTGTCAATAGAACGTGCAGTCTATTGACCGGTCAATAGATCGCCAGTCAATAGATCAGTTTGAAAAGATAAGAAAAAGTGAAAACACATACAGAATAGACGAAAATATTAAATTTATGATAAAACAACAAAATTCAGTGGATTAGGTAATAAACCCTTTTGTATAGATTGTAAAATCGTCATATATCATTCTTACTGTTTCATCTGGCAAATGATTGTCCACTCTTAGATAAATTATGAAATTTTTGTACAGATTTTCCCAAATGTAACAAATGATTATGAATTGATTAGAGTATTATTTAGTTCATTAATGATAGCTTAATTGATATTTAACTCATATACATACATCTGTCTTGCGTACAGATTCTTAATATGGTTCAGACTCAGAGGACTGCTTTGAAAAGTGACAACAACAACAACAAAAATCAGTGAATTTCCAGAAATTCATTTGTTTAATTAAATGCTGTTTCTTTAACTTGTATCTAAGATGATTTAAAATGTGGCATTGCTAATATACCATCAACATTGCCAACAGTAAGTAAATTGCTCAGTATTCATTATAAAATGCCTTACATAATAAAATCAGTACTGTCAGACTATTTGGATTAATGTGCTTAGTGTATCAATCTTAACTATAATTTTACAAATTATACATGTAGAAGAATGATTCAAAGAATATTTTTTTCATTTTAGATTGGTACTAACCTTGTTAATATAACACTAAACAAGAAACAAGAAATAACTGTCAGAGAACTTGGAGGGCCTATGTCTCCATTATGGCCAAATTATCTCAAAGATTGCAACAGTCTGTTGGTGAGTTTGTAAATTATGCCTAGCAATGCAATCGTGATCATACCACATAAGATTTATTCTGAGATTCTTTTCCAGGTTAGAAAAACTCTGAACCAATCAGTTAAAACAATATGTTGCTAGTATAAAAATTTCAAACGATTCTTATTTTGATTTTTTGTTCACAAGCAAACTTTTCAAAATTGAAGTTAAAGATTGAATACATTTGGTATTGAAGGACTTAAATTGAGATACTACAATCACAAAACATAAGTTTTGCTTACCATATTACATGTATCATATATTAAATCAGAGATATTTACATACATGTATTTCCTCCTTGTCTTTGTGTAATAAATTAGCAATTACTGGGTAATAGATATTTTTATCCTTTTTTGAAGATGTATATTGCTTTGTATTTGGTGATCATTCCATAGACTATTGGTCAAAATAATATTGCTATAAATATTTTATTCACATAGGTGATATACAGGTAATTAAAAAGGAAATCTTTTATTTTGTTACAGTATGTGATTGACATGTCAAATCGTCTTCAGTTGGCGGCCGCCTGTATGTTGTTCCTGACTGTCCTTACAAATCCAAACTTAAAAGATTGTCAAGTGTTGGTGCTTCTGAACAAGATGTGAGTACATGATTCTTCTGCTGAGTTTTACTGTAATATATATGACATCAAAAGAGAGAAAGGACCTGAATTCAAAGTGGAATAAACACAGATTTTGTTCAGCAAGCACAAAAATATTGCTGGAGTACCTGCACACAGAGGAAAATCAGAACAAACATGTCCATGATGATATTTATTAATACTCATTAAAGAGGCTGGGTGGTCATGGCCATTTTTAAACTATTTAGATCTCCTTAAGAAGAAGAGCTCCATATAAAGATATACAAAAATTATCAAATTCAAAAACTAAAATGTATGAAATTTTTGAATTTTTGAAAAATTTTAAGTTATATCTGGTGGTTAATTTCTTGTTAACTTGTTGACCCCCCAGCCTCCTTAAATTGTTTACCAAATTGTTATTAATCAGACATATGACCATTTCAGAGACTTAGCTACTTCAATGAGCAGACTTGAGTTTGAATCTCTATTCCGATGGAATGATATAGTCCGCCATAGTAAACACAGGATCTCCCTGAAGGAAGTTAGTGCAGTGACGGGGCAGGGTCTATCAGGTGTTCTAGAATGGATGCAGCAACATAGCAGATGCTGCTTGTAAAACTTAAGTGATACCAAATTTGTGATAACCTTGCCAGCCAATATGCTGTGTTGTGAAAATAGCATTAAACTAAAGTCTTGCACAGTATTATATATATATACAACTGTTCTAGTGTTGTGTGTGATTTATTTGTGTCGGTCTGTTCTTTTTTTTCCTGGTTACTTCTGAAGGGCATTTGTGACATGACTTTGTAGACACTGCACTGTTAGAGATCAAGCTTTTTTGGCTACTCACTTGTCCTTTTTACCCCAAAAACTTTATTTTCAATGGATGGAAGTTTTTGAGTGTTTCATCATTGATGAAATGAGAAATAAAATGTGATGTGAAGTCTGTCAAAAACATATATACATGTATGTGCTTATTATATATTCATACCTTTTAGGAACAGAAAGAATATTAGATAATGTTGTTGCATACATACAACTCAGATGAAGAAATTTATTGTGTATTCATACATGTTTGATATTCCATAATTATTAGTACTTTTTTGCAACAATGCAACTCAAATGATGAGATTTATTGTGTATATATACATGTACATGTATGTAACCTAAGTAGGATAGAAGTTATGCTTTCCCAAAGCCTTTGAAATAAAATGTCATAATGTCTGAAAGTCTCTTTGATATAATATGTCACAGTGTCTGATAGTTCATGTATGTATGAATGATTTTGTTCCATTGTCTGTGTGATATATGACATTATGCCTGATCAACTGTATGATATGTGTTCATACCTGAAAATATGTGTGAGATAATCATGCATCATTGTGTCAGATAGTATGTGTGATATAGTATGTCATTGTGTCTGATACTGTACACATGGTTATTTTTGTCCAGTGTTATTTTTGCCCTTTTGCACTTGCTAACAATTTTGCCCAGTTTTGAATTTGCTCAGTGTAAACTTGCCCAACCATGAAGAGAGCAAAAGGGTGGAAAATAAAATGGGTGTGAAAATTTCCCTTTATACAGTAATATGTGTGATGTAGAATAAGGGGTTGTATGTATTAACAATCAATCCTATGCATTTATCATTGGTTGTGAAGAAGAAAAAAGGGACGTCTATTTACAACAAAGACAATGATGACTTTGTTTTTAAATTTTTTTCCTGAGAAATCCATTAAAAAAACCTAGATTTTTCCATTGTATAGGCTGGATTTTTTCATGAGTGATGTTATTCTGATATTTGTTAATTTATATCCATGTGCATGCACACCTTAGCAAAATGTTCATGCAGTTCAGCCAATGCTGTTGAATGAATGATACATCTTTCCTTTAAAAGGGCTGATGAATTACTTAATTAATTGTTTAAAGACAATTTTGTTAATGATATATAAATCTGTTGGAGTTTAGATCTCACATGTAATATACAAAGTCTTTACAAAGCACAGAATGTGTATCCTGCTTCCTGTTGATTAAACTTGCCTGAAATGGTGTTTTATATTAGTTTTATTTGATAAAAAGGGGTTCATTCTTTTCTAGATAAGAGATTTTTAAGAATATTCTCATGTCTGCATCAGCATCATAAAAGGGTCTGTCAAATCTTTGATTTTACCTACTGGTCAGTCAGCTATCTTGTTTTAATTACTGTTCACACAGCTTATAGGTTATTGATTGGTCAATCAGTAAAACTTGTTTATTACGAACACAAATATTGCGAATTCACAGATTTAGCGAATTAATTAAGTTAACTTGGATCCCCAGTTATATAAATTTTATGAAATTCTTAGAAGGATATAACAAATTACGTATATATCAAAGTAATTTCATAGGTCCCAATGGCTTCGTTATAACAGAGTTTTGTTGTATTTTTCTTATTCACATGTCAACCAGGTCTGTGGGTCTTCTTTTCTGTCTTAACAGGAATGCTGCTGAGCATACAGCCATATTTGTTGTTTCTTAGACTGCAAATTTTGTCCTTTACTCGGCACTCAAAGCCATGGAGCAGGGAGGGATATTTTTTGTGTCAGCATCTACTCTGACACAGGACCTTCGTTTTTACAGTGTCATCCTAGGACCAATCTCCACCAGGGATGGGGTAATCGTAATCAGTAATCGTAATCAGCTGTAATCGATTACAGTTTGCCAAGTAATCATGAGTAATCAGTAATCACCCATTTTTTTGATTACAAGTAATCGTAATTTAATCAATTACTCTGAAAATAGTCCTGTAATCATGATTACTTTTTTGATTACTTTATGATTACAATTATAAAAACAAAGTTCATAAAATCATGATTTTTGATGATTTTCAGTGAATATTTTTCAGTGTAAAAAAATAGTTTATTAAAAAAAGTTATTAAGCTAAATTTAATTAAGTATCTTCTTCTTACGCCTCCAGAAATGCTTATAATCAGGTCTATTGTCCAGGCAATGAGCAAATTCTATCAGTTCCTTGCTATATTCAGTAGTCAGTTCAAAATACTTTAGCAGCTTAGCAATTTGCTATTTTTGACAAGATATATGTATAAAATAATAGAAAATTACTACAGGATCATTTTAAAGTTTGAACTATTTTTGTTTCAATTAATGAGCATGTGTGTATTGCAACAATTTGTTTTCCCTGTAAATCTTTGAAAAAAAAATCTTTTTTTTATAGCAAATGTTCCTTTATTGAGGCGTATTCTAAAATTCACTTTGTTTGATTCACAGCTAGTGTACATTAAAAAGATGATTTGAATTAATTAGTCATAAAACACAGGTATACTAAAGTTGGGTCAGCTTGGGTAATAGTAATTATTGAACTATCCATGCTTGTCCAGTCAGTGTGTTAATTCTAGTAAAAACATCTACCAGGTAATAATTGGCAGTTTAATTGAAAAGTCCATCACTCGTCGAGAATGTCAATTACTTGTGTAACAGTTCCCTATTGAATCCCTTTATCCCTACCTATCATTAAATCCAGTTTGATTTTTAAAAAAAACTTTAATAAATTCTTTTTTCTAATTCTCTCAATAGTAACAAGAAATCAGGTGATATAAGATAAATATCATGCATCTATATAAAGACATATACAACCAAACTTTGTCTCAAATCTACCTTAAAAATATTAATAATATTTAAAATAGGAAGAATAAAACATGACGTTGTCCTTGAATATTAAACAAAAAATTAAAACTTAATGTAATCTAAAGTAATCATAAGTAATCATGATTACATGAAGGAAAAGTAATCAGATGTAATTGATTACTTTTAAAAATGTCTGTAATCAGCCTGTAATCGATTACTTTTAAAATCCAAAGTAATTGTAATTTAATCGATTACTTTTGAAAGTAATTGACCCCATCCCTGATCTCCACATCCCACAGTGGGATTTGTGGAAATATTCACTCCAACCCCAAATAACATGAATACAAAATTGTATTTAATTCAAGCATATGAAAGAATACGTATAAATTTCTATATACATGTAGTCACATGTGAATGCAGTCTGTTTATACCATAATATTGAGGTCACCATTTCATTAATATTAATACAAATTTTAATATTATGTAGGTTGTTCTACATAAGGGCAATGATTTGGTTTTTAAGGTTAAAGTGTTATGAAGCACTGCACAGCCTCTATGTTTTTTCCAAAAAATATTACCTAGCAAGTAAAATCCTATGGTAAACTGAAGTTCATTATGTCTTGGAACAATGCAGTTATATTCAGGGTTTATTATACTATGACATATTACCATGTCACATATTGAATCTAATGACTTACAGCAATTAACCGCCATTTATTCATGGTGCATGTACAAATTATACCTTCTGGGCACTAACAATACATAAATGAACTCAACATTTCTGCTTTACTTGGGAAAATGTGCAGGCAATATAAGAACAAATAAATCTGATGAGTTCTTTTCCTGATGTAATATAAATTTTAAAAAGCAGTGACTTCATATGTATATATCTTGAGCTGCATTAACAGAGGCCATATTAGAGAAACAAAGGAACTTTTTTTTTCTTCAATTTATTTCTTGGCATACATGTGTTATATACTGTACATGTACTAAAATTCTGAATGACAAATTTACAGTGATTTAGCCTGAAAAGGCTACATCAATAAAAACAAAGATAAAAAATAACAAAGCTGGAATGCTCAAGTTGTACAACCAGTCAGAAAGTAAATGTATATTTCAAACTATACAATCAATAGAGAACAGTTTAAATCTTCACTTTCTCTTTTTTAAAAAATTCAAAACAAGATTTAATGATTTGAGTCTTCATATAAATGCTTTCAAATTTAATTTTCAGAAAAAGGGATACCAATCATACCATACTGTCTTTATGTATATACATGTAATAATACAGTGTATATGTTCTATGAAATATTAACTTACATGTATTTTAATATCACTGTTTAAAGTTTCTCAGAGTTATTCCTGCTCCTAATCTATGATTAAATGTGTATTGTACCCCAGTTTACAACTTAATCTGTACCAAAATATTCTAATGGTAAGAAATGGCACACAAGAGTAAATGTATCTCTTCTATATTAATTGTTCTGAAGTAGTAGTTCAGCTTTAATTAATTGTTTATCTAATAAAACAAAGTTTTTATACAGGTATGTCAGAATAAGTTTTGTAAATGTGTATATATTTTCATGTACATACCGGTATTATTAAATTTTCGTACTTCTTGAGAGCATATCGAAAAATAGTCAATATAAATATTTTATATTTTCTGTTGAATTTAAAATTTGACTTTTCATTTTCTTGGAATATTTTTTTCATAAATTAAGATAAATTAGTTGAAAAATATATTTAAAATGTTTGAAATGCAATGAATGTGAGGAACCAATAGATACATGTCCTGCTCTTTTCCAATAACCAATTCCTGTAAAATGATTCTGATTCTGAGCATACAAGAAATACTTATACTAACATGTAAACAGTGGAATAACGGATGACAAAAGTATTGCGAGATGTTTTTGTACAAAAAATTGCTGTACACTAAATGTTTAATGATCTAAATCACAATTTGTTCTAATTTTCCTAGTTTTGATACCCAAATTGATGAATGATTATGAATATTGATTCATGGGGGAAAAAATGTGATTTAGTATATATATGTAACTGTACAGTATTATGGAATGATAACTTCTATTGAAATGAATTTTCAAATCCTTTAAATTTAAAAAAAAACAATTTAATAAAAGTGTCAACATATACAACTATCCATTTTAGCTCTGGAAAAAGAACTACTTTTTTTTTTTTTTTTTTAAAGCAAAGTTGTATATCTGTGGTAAGCAAACTTAGATTGCCCAGTTTTCCTCACAAAACAGCATTTAAACAAGAACAAAAGATTAATAACAGAAAAAAAACAAGGTATACATAAGGACACAACCATTTTAAAACATGTGGTGGAATGACTTAAGAAATTAATGTAAATATATAATGCACCAACTACAACTCTTAACAACTAATGGAATAGTAAGTAAATTGTATACAACCACATGTAATGTGTTAATGCCATTTTTCACAATATATTTTAACTGTATGAAATGTCACATAGACCACATGCCTAGCATGTGTAATATGTACATAAACCATCAATTGGAAATGGAATGTGCGTAATTACTATTAACACAGAGTTATAGAACTTCAGTCATTCTAATTTAATGATAGATAATACACTAACACTTCACCATCACAAACCATGAAGCACTTTCTATTGCACTTAACACAATGAATTGTTGATCTCTGGGAGCAATTCTGTACACTCCCTTCTAACAGTAAAAACATAACAATACCACTGTTAATTAAAAAAAACCCTTTGTGTGGCAAGCTATCAGGAAAATGTTCTTTCCTGTGTTCCCTCAATTAACACAGTATATTACATATTTACAGACATCTATTAAAAGCTTCTGTATTCTTCTAAAAGAAGCTTTAGACCACTTAAATGAAAGATAATGAATTTTTTATCTTTGGGACACACAAATATTCCCTTCAACTACTGTTACTTATTTACTCCAGCATTAAAATTCAAATACAGACAAAAATTCTGTTTAAAATTCAACTTCTGGGAGCAAATTTGACAAAATCACATTGAATATAAATGCATTGAGTGTAGGACAGTTTTATGAAATACTAGTACATAAACTATACCCTATAGAACATCTTGGTGTCGTTGTATCATGGAAGTTAACACAGACAAACATCTTAATACATAAACAAAGTATTAATATAACGATGGGCCACAATAAAGCAGCTAAGATTTTACAATGCCTCTAATCTAATCACGATACAAATGCCACATTTTAAGGCATTTCCAAATTCTCAAAGAAGCTAAAATAAATTTAATTAACTTTGAAGTGCCGTATATCTCTTGACTATTTGAAAAAAAGCTAAAGATTTGTTTGAGAGACTAGATATGAGTATATTTTCTGCACAAAAAACAGAATTTTATCTTCTTATCAATACAGTCTCTGAGTACTAACATGAGATAAATTTCTTGTGAATAAATGTGATTTACAGGGACCAAAATTTTAGGCCTATAGTCTTTTCACACTAAATTATGCAGTATTTTTTAATACAGTTTTCATTTAGTTATATCTAACAGTTTCAGTCCAGTAATTTGGTATCTTACAGTGTTTATCAAATAATGACCTAGTGTTCATTCAGCTATAGGTAACAGTGTCAATTGTTATAGCAAACAGTGTCTTTTATAACTCTGTCTATCCAGTCAAAGGTAACAGTCTACCAGTATATCATATTATAACTTGTGTCTATCCATTCATAGCTAGCAGTGTCTATATTTTCAGATAACCTATGTGCTTACAAAAAAATGAAGAGAAAAGAAAGGACAGGTCTCTTAACAGTAGCATGTCCTGAGTATGTCCAAATGTCAATATGAGGTATTTTACATATATGATACAATCCTTTTGTTGTTTTGCAAGCACTGCACTTTAGCCATGGTATAATACTGAGATTAGTTTCATCCTAAGCAAGTAGCAAAAAAGTTACACAATAGAGAGGTGCTTGTTAACAGTTCTAAAATGATGAACTCTTCAGACAGAGGATTCTTTAAGACATGGGGAATACAGTTTTTCCTTTTTGAGGTTTTCCTGTTCTTCTCTATTTGGGGTTTTCCTGTAATGTTTGTGAGGTTGATAGCGAGGAAATCCTTCAGTGTAGGAATGCGAGTCTGTGTTCACTACACCATCATAAACTGGTTTCCGAGAACCAGCTTGGTGGAGGTGTGGGGAACTCTGAATGGTATCCCTAATCTCCAAAATTTCCTGCTTCAGCGGTAAACCGACAAAGTCCTGTCTGTCTGTGAACTTTTGACCAGGAACCATGGCATTGTTACCTAGACTACCCTCTGTTGACGACCGCACAACCCTTGTATCTTGGTGCTGATGTCCTTGGAAACTCTGATTCACTCTTGCTATAGTAGCATATTTATTGTTAACACTGACACCATTTCTCTGATCATGGGCTTTAAAAAACAGAGTTTAATATCTTATAATATATGTATTACTCACAAGCTTGGATACATTGACTAAAAACTGTTGGTAATGCATGCAATTCTTTCTCTTAAACAACATTTTTATTCATCAATACCATTTACAAATGTAGTAAGTAAAAATTTTCTGTGAAATGAGATGATTCTTACCTTGGTTTCTGAGGTCATTGATCACATTTTGCTCCTGTTCTCTACACCTTGTCTGACTTTTACTCCTTTTGACCGGAAGATTTCTAGGTGCCTCTTTTTCCACAAATCCCCCTTTGGTTGGATTTGACAGCTGTCTGTTGAAATCAATTGGTGATAAGGGGTAATCTTCTGGGCTCCTCTGACCATGATATGGCCTCGACATATTATCCTGTGTTGTTTCCAATCTTGATGAATATGACAAAGGAAGGGACCTCGGTCCTCCTGGCACATCAACCTCATCTCTGTGGTCACTTCTGTCTTTTATATGGAAAGCTGATAGTTTCTTACTGGCATCATGAGAATCCAGCTTACTTAGGTGGTTCCCATTGCTCTGATGACCAGAACTGATCGATTGTTTCTTCAGAGATTCTACCTGAGAGAGATGTTTACTGAAAGATTCCACAGTGGTCTGTCCAGTTTTGTGATTCTGTCTGACAATAAACACCTCCTTTTCTGGTAACTTAACAGTGAGCCCACTTCCACTAGAGTGCTTCTTTTCACCATTTTCATTCTTTGGTGGCATCCCTTGCTTCACGGGAGAGTGATGCTCTCTGCCTGTTTCTGTATATTTGGTATGATCATATGGTTTTCTGTTATTTATGTCACTCTTTGCTATTTGACTGCTCTCCCTTTGCACATCCTGGCCCTTTTTCGAAAGATTTTTCAGCTGACTTGGCTTCACGAGATCAGTACCATCACCATCTTTATTTCTCCAGGCTATGTCAGGAACTGTTTCTGCTACAATATCCGAGTTTGTCTTGGCATGCTTGACTTCATTTTTACACACACTTGGATCAGACTCAGATTTTTGGGGAGAATTATCTTTGATTTTAGCAGGTGAGTTTTGAACACGTTTTGGTGGCTCATTTGCTGTCATGAGTGGAAATGGATCTGGACTTTTCATTGATTGTGGAATATCTTGATCCATGATATTCTCTGTGTTCTGAGGCTGTGAGTTATTAGAACTCCTGTTCAGATTTTTGGCTACATTTTTATAGGCATTGGGGTACAATTTGTAAATCCAGTGATACCCAGATTCCAGGTCCTCTCTCACTGAATCCATCACACCCTTCCTTTGATAAAACAACAGGTACGCAGATGAAGTCTTTACTTCAGCCTCGGCCATGGGCTTCACTTTAGAGTCATCAAACTCATACCACCTGCCATCCACGGGGTTCTTACAAAAGGCTGAAATATTTCATAAACACAGGATTACAAAAGGCTGAAATATTCCATAAATACAGGATTACAAAAAGGGGAAATATTTCATAAACACAAGACTTTATGCAAAGTTTTTTTTTTTGAAATTGACAATGTTTTTTTTCTGAAAAAATATATATATTTGATCTACAATATAAGGTTTTACCTACCTGTGTAATGACCACCTTGCATGTTGCCATAGTGATTCAGTACACCCTGAAGTTCATATATCATTTCTGTACTATCTAGGTTCATGTGCGGTCGCCTTACTACATGTGAAGCCATGTTGAGCTCTCTTACTGGAAAATCCACCAAAGTACTCAGCTTACTTCTGCGTAGTCCCACCTACATCAAAACAATAAAAATGTAAGTCATACCCGAGCATCCAATCAAAACAAATTAATTTATAAAATACTACTACCAGTTTTAATGTTAAAATGAATGTGTTAAAGAGTAAACATTGTACATGTAGTTCGAGATATTGCTGACTCATTACAAAATTGATTACAGTAATGTGTAAGAATAAGTCTGAGTTTACCTGTCTGAAGCGCTTGAGATGAATGACCAGTACATCTGGAAGTGACCATAGACCAATGGTTTTTGTGAAATTTTTCTGCTGTTTATGGCAGTGGGGACATTCCCAGGCATCATCTCCACTTAACTGTCAGAAAAAAATCATTGATAATCATTAAGCATGATAACAAGCAAATCACCTCTAGTCTACTTTATTTGTATATAAACTGTACTTTTTATACATCTAGTGAAACACTAATCCAAAATGAAAAGAAATATCTCTGCAGTATTTGTGATTTTATAAAAAAAAAAAACTGTGGAACTTGATTTTACCTTTTCATCTTTGGTGAAGAGTTGGAAGCACTCGTCTAGAGAAACTTTCAATGGCTGCTGCTGTGATGTCCGCACTTTCTTCACACTCGGTTCTTCATGAAGCACATCATTGTCTTTCACTATCACCCTTTAAATGAAAACAAAAAAGTATTAATAACAAAACCACAGCTTAATTAAAATTTCAAATTTAATTCAAAATTCAATTTTTCTGTCTATTTGGAGATACTTCATGCTAGGAAAACAAATCAAAAATATACAGTTCCACTGAAATAATCAATTAGTTGTAGCTATAAGAGTCTGTTACCTGTCTTTGATAGCAGGGTCCCACTCAGCCACCAGCTCTATATGCTGAGGACCATATTCAGCTCCATAAGTCAAAGCACTAACGACAAAACAGAATCAGTTAATTTATTTCTCAACAAACAAACAAAACAGCATAATTTAGCAAATATAAAATGTTTATAAACTTATTTCTTAGCATTTAATTACAGAATATAAAACTGTACCTATCCACTGCTTGTGTAAAGAGAGGCATGATTTCTTCATCATCCTGTAAATAGTACCGCTTTCCTGAAAATTCATCAACAAGGCGCAGTCTGAATAGCACGTCCAACTTCTGTAAAGTAAATTTGAATTGAGCTTTTGTGTTTTTATTCATATTCACTTCTAAAGTTTGTTTTAGAAAAATAAATACATTGTTTAGAGTATCTACATACAAACACATACATACATACAATGTAAGTCAAAATATTTTTTCTAAATGGTTGCTGTAATAAACATTTTTAAATATTTGAAATACCCTGCACACTATATTAAGATCATCACCTGTGCCAGAAGTCCCTCTTTTATGCACTCTCCCATCACAGTCAGAATTTTCTTCTGTAAATTTCTGTAATCTATATCTCTAGGAACACAGAGAATGACTGGAGCACAAAACCTTGCACTGAAAAAATGTTCAATCATTATTATAAGCCGATCACTTCTAAATACAGATGAACATAAATTGAATTTACTGTAGCCATTGATTAGCTGCATTAATTATGCATTAGGTAATTTAATGACATTACTATCTGGTTGGAGAGGATCTTTTCTCTGTGTTTACAACAATCAGCTGAGTGTAGGAAGACTCAAACTCCTCGGGATTGGCGCCACCCTGATTTGGGGGTGCTAGTGTTTCTATAGCGTAAACAGACTCCACCTCTGATATGTCAGTCAGGGGCTGGTCATCACAGTATCGATTCTGAATCCCATCCTCAAATATCTGACACAACACAATCTACAAAAATAACTCAATTTAGAATACCCAAACTAAAGATAAAACTAAAACTATGTATCAGTAATTTTTATTTTACATTTTTTAATGAATAAAATATTTTTGTACCTAAAGCTAATGAAACCAAGCCCTTCTTACCCTAGACGGAGAAATTTCCATGTATGCAGCTATTGCCTCCCTAAGTTCTCGGACTGTGTCATTGACATTCAGTGTCAACCCAATCTTTATCTGCATTGGCTCTACCTCTCGAGAGACATAGATCACATAAACTGGCCTCATAGTTCTGGCAGGCAATGGCAAGGAAAGACACAGATAGGACTCAAATGTGTTGCTCAGCTTCTGACATTTTGGACACTTGAGTGAGGAGCGATAGAGAGCTTGGAAAAGATTGTAGGGCACACATCCACTGTTCTGCTGTAAAACTTCCTTAGCTGCAGCTTCATCAGAGTTTTCTGAGGTACTTAACTAGAATGTATCAAATACATTTATTAGGGTTAAAGACTTTAACAAAAAAATGCATTAAATGCAATATGTCACAAAAATTGTTCTAGATCATAAAGATGTTACAAAATTTGTGATTAGTTAATGTTTTGCAGGTTGAAAAGATAATGCCCTAAACAAAACACCTTTTTTATTCAAACTACTTCCAGCACCTTTCGATTGCAAACATATTAATATTATATCACATTTTGAGAATTTCTGCCTTCACCTTTGCATCTGATGAAAGAACTAAGATCAATTTTAACCAATTTTGATGCTAATTCAAAAAATACCCTTTTTGTCTTTTCTTTTTTCTTGTAGCTTGTGAAAATGTCTTCATTAAGTCGATCAAGAAGCCACAGAAAGAACTCTTGAGAATCATGCTGCTCCGATCCTTTGTACTGACTGTTGTTTTTCCCAACGACACTTTTAAATCCATTTGAGACTTCTGCTACAACATTTGAACTATTATTCCACAGACTTTCTAGTAATTTTCCTAACTGTTCAGTTACATCACTCTTCTGGATGCTAAACTTTTTTGAAAAGGATTTGCTTTTCATGTCATCTTTGAACTGTTTTAAAATGAAGTACTTGGTGAACCAATCTGTGTTGCTCAAACATTGTATCACAGCGTTCATAAAGCAAGTATTCCCATGATTTGGAATACCAACAGTGCCGGGAACCACGTTCCACAAACTGTTCAGTGATCGGGTCATCAGAGGGGATGAAGATGAATCTTTCGTCTGTTTATCACTAGACTGTCCACTTTTCCGAGGCAAAGAAGGAGTCCATCCCCCTTTTGGACCGCCGGTTTCCACAATTTTTTTTTCAACGCTTGATGAAGTTTTGAAACGACTCATAAGATAGATAACCGATTTAAATGATGGTCGTGATCTCTTCTTACGTTTTGGTAAAGAATTTGATTTTATTGGACCGTCAGCTATTGCTTCCACGGGATTCACGGTTTTGACAGTCGACGAAAAAAATAAACTTTGACTCACTTCCCGATGATGCTCACTCAGTGTTGTTGATTGTTTTTCTACTTTGGTGCTTTCTTTGTCCAGTAAATTATTTTCAGATGATGTTTTTTGATACTCAGAATTAACATTAATGTCCATTATCACCAATATTTCACTAGATTAACAGGTATTTGTTGAAAATAACCTTCTGTTTTCCTTTTTCGTTTTTCGATCGCCATTTTTATTTATTCAATAAGTCAATCACAAACTATTTCGATGAAAACAAATTCATTATCGAATGTTTTAAAGTACGAGCTACTCATTAAATACCGCGCTTAATCCAAATCTGAGTACTTTCATTTTGTTTTTCGTGAAAATTAAGTGCAAAAAAGATCAATAGTAAGTAAATTACAATGATTAATGGAGATTAAATCAAAATATTGTCATAATTTTCATCAAAACTAGACTATTCGGCATGACATGTAACTACATAATGATATTGCTTGTATTTTTTATTTTTAGATGAAGGGAAAACAAGTTTGTCAGTCGGGTCCCACTAATACATATATCGTGAGTACACCCATTGGTGATATGGAAATAATCAGTTGTCCAAGAGGACTCCATTCACTACAACAAATGGCACCAAATGACAAGAACTTTTCACCATGTCCAGGGTAATTTTGAATGATGAATATGCTTCAGTTTATTGTTTTTATTAGCTTACCTGAGCTTAACGCTTTATTAGCTCAACTGAGCTTAGCCACAGAAGTATATCTCTCTGAAAAAATATATTGACACTTTGGAGAGTACCAGGTAGTTAGAACGTTTGATCATTAAAATGAAATTGTCCTAAGGACCCTGTAGAACATTCTATCATTAAAATGATATTGTCCTCAACCTGCTTTAATGATAGAATTTGTTCTGTGTATTTGTAAAGTAGCAAAATAAACATGGTGATAACTTTTGCTCGGTCTATTTACTACAAACAATCCACAGAGTTCTGAATGTGTACATGGCAGGCAAATTTGAAGCGAGAAAAATATTGGAGAAAACTGGTTGAATTTTTGTCTTCAGATTATCTTTTGGGATAAAAGGCATATACAGTCTTAAAAAGGTTTATTTTGATTTATTTGATAGTTATTTTCAGCTCAACCCCTTTTGTATTCTACAATATCATTTCGAAGCGGATCCGCTCTAATTTGCTACATTGCATTATGCAAAACTGTAGCTCTCAGAAAAAAAAAAATTGTGCTTAGTTCTGGATTAATTCTTCCAAATTCTTACCTCAAATGCAAAAAAAAAGATAGATTAAAAAAAATCCTTACTCCTCTATAAAGTACTCTCGTAGAAACTTCACTTTTTGTGAGCAATAAATATACAGTTTTTTCAGTTGTTGGCACTGTATAGCTCTTGAGTCTGTCAAAATTTTTTTTGGAGAGCTACAGTTCTGTGGCTATCTTTCAAAGGGAGATTAAGAATTGGCGAAACTGAGCAAAATGCAATATGCAAACAGACAGGCAGAACAATAGGGCCACATGGACTCAGGTGAGCATTGTGGCCCATGAACCTTTAGTCTTGTTAAACCATTTTTTAATCACCCTGGCAATGAGTATGGCTCAAAGATATAGTTAAGTGATTGCATTCTCCAGCTGTCTAATACGCAAGTTTCGAGATTATCTCCCTTGGTGCGCTCTTTCGTTGAGGAGGGAAGTTTCGTTGCCGCGTAAACAAACAGGTGGGACAGATATTTGATATTGTGCATGTTGGATACATTGCATCATCGATATACCGGTTTATCATAACTACACGATTGTCAGGATGTACTCTGCAGCTTGAGAATAACCGTTCGAAGTAAAGTAAAGGCATCATTTTTAAATCAAAAATATCGAAACAAAAAAGAAAATATCAGTTGATATGAGACTTTTCTGACGAAGGAAGAGATATGGACCTCTTATAAATACGATACACATGCATCTGGTCATTGCACGTCGGGATTCAGAATTACGTATTGATTCTTTTCCTTATTTTAACTTAAAAAACACTTACTTTTTAGAAAATGTCCGTACAATGAAAAAAATCTGTTACTTTTTATAAAGACTATGACGTTTTTTCGTTTTCAAGTACCCGGAAATTTATAGTAGAATTGTAAATATGCATAGTTGAGCTTGATAAAATCATCAAATGCATCACTACATAACATTATTATCTTTCTATAACATTTAATTAATTTCAAAAGCCATAAATATCATTCTTTTATTTATGCACTTTTGTATACAGAGACAACCTGTCCCACCTCCATGCTGAAATGGGTACTTTTTGCGCCTCTATCGTAGGAGAGTTACAATCTCGAAACTGGCGTATTGGACATTGCATTTTGCTCAGTTTCAAAGAAAATGCAGGTCATTTTATGATATTATTTCATAATTTTATGACCTTTACATCTCTATTCTCATTTTGTATTTGAAACAAACTCACAAATCAATTTACGAAGAGCGAGATGAAAGGTCTAATTTTAATTAGATTGAAACAAACTGAAAAGAGTGTTTTCATCAAACTTAAGAAACTTTATTCCTTTGTAATGAATAAATTACATGAAAACACGGGGATCATATCTTGTCAATGTCAGGGTTTGGGGTGTTCAATATTGTATCTTATTTAAACTAGCTAATATTTAATGGTATAAATCTACTTGATAAATAGGTCCTGAACTTATTTAGTTAAATGATATTAATCAAATAGTAAATCATTAGATTAACCAAAGGCAAGCAAAAATAAATTGGTAGTTCTTACCAAACATAAGAGCCCATGCAGTTGGCCTTGGATTATGTACTGTATGATGTATGATGTCAGGACGGACAGTATATGTGGTAGCCCTTCAACCACTACACTTACTTTAGGATGCCTTATTCAGGAAAGACAACTTGACTGGTCAGCCAATGCAGACAAGACGAAACAAAATATTTCCATTCCAAATTTTTTTTCTCTGTGATAACTCTTTGAAAAGTAGCGGAGTTGATTTCTTGATAATTCTACCAGAGTGTAAATTAGGCAGGTCAATAGGTCAGAAGCTAAGCGCCTCAAATGCAGGCAATTCTTGTGCGTATCTGACGCTAAGGAGGCAAAATTTGCATGTAAATCTCGTGCAGTTGCCTTTGTGTTTGACGTCAGTGGGCGAGGACTATTGAAATTGGCATGGGAGTCCTTGTGTAATTTAAATCTATGTCTACATTTTTTAAAGTCTAAATCTACAATTTTATTTCACAATGAAATGGAAATGTAAGGCTTTGCCCTTTATGCAAATTATCCCATGTTTCCCACTATTGTTGATGCCCTGGCATACTATACTAACTAGACAGTGATTTCTTAAGTATTCCTAGCTATTGGGGATCAACCTCATCTGTGGCAGGCCTTCACTGGTTTGGCCATCCAAATTCTCTTGCTCTCACTGTAAAACATGCGAAGAATTTTTAAATGAATTCTTTTTTATTCATTACACTCATCTTCTAACTCTGTTGGCCTTTATAATCTTGGAATACCTATTGGTCCTGTCTTTAGCACAACTGTGGCTGTGAAGTCCCAAATGTACCAGGACAATGGATACACGTACAAACCCGCAGTCCTCTGTGTGCAGTGGTTACAGCACTACTTTGCAGGAGACACCTCTAACTTGACTACAGTGCCTCCAGCTTGTGCCTCTGTGTATCAGACAGGTGAGATGACAGACTTAAGGAGTTAAGTTTAATAATTATGTTATTATGATAATGTGTTACTTAAGCTGCTACATGTATCATTATTTAAAGGGACATTCACAGAGACTGTCTGGAAAACCCTTCAGAGTAAGGTACCGTTTGGGCAAGTGATTTCATATGGTGCTCTAGCCATGCTGTGTGGTAACCCCCGTGCCTGTCGAGCGGTGGGACTAGCGATGAAGAACAACCAAATCTCCCTCATCATGCCATGTCACAGGGTCATTCAGAGCGGAGGTAAACTTGGCAATTACCATGGAGGGCAAAAGAACAAAATCAAGGAGTGGTTACTGCAACATGAGCACGCACCGATATGATACATATCGTAAAACATTCTTACGAATAAAAAGACTTGTTTGTAATTTCACAGAATATGCAACTTGTACTCATGACATTTTATACCATTTGTGAAATTGACAATATTCTGAATATTGTGTTACAGTACTGTATCTTTGTCATACTGGAATGATCATATTAAATCATATGGTACGAAATAATCAGAAATATATGTAATATCCAGATAAATATTACCACTGGATTCTTTTTATATTTGTTTTAGCTTTCATGAGCTGAGAGCAAAAGTGTTTTTTTTGGGCCAATAGCTTTTATTCGTACTAAAGATATTTTCAAAATTGATCTACAAAGAGGTTTTATTGAAATGTTGATACAATGTCCACTTTGAGGAATAGGATCACCCAGTCTTGTCAGTTGTTGCATCAATCAACCTTGGGATATGTTTAACCAAAGAGGTTACAGGGTTTTAGGGTCGAAATCTTGGATAATGTTAAGAAGCAGATCATCAAACAATGTCAATTCATGTAATTAGTGACCTTGAAGTGCACCAACCAACAAGTAGGTCACAGCAACCTACTTTCCAATTTTAATGGTTCTATAATGAATACTACAGCATGTATGGTGATCAAACCTTGAAACCTTGACTTGATCCAGCTTGAAAATAGGGATGACCCAAAAGTTGGTCACATTGACCTTCATTTTTTAAATTTGATCATAGTTTTACACTTGGATACAAAAAGGCCTACAATCATCAACCTGTCTTTGGACTTCCGGATATGTCAACCCAAAAGTAGTCATATGGAGAATGAGGAATAATCTGAATACCATTTCTTTAGGACTATTGTCAACAGAACTGTACACTAGTCATTAAATACTATTGTAACAAACATGAAATTTCATTGTTTAATTCAAATTTCAGGACTTAGGCATACAATAAACACATTGAAGATTTATTTTCAGCACATTTTAAAAAATTTCACTTTTTTATGGCCACAATGACTTCCTCAGACTACAGAGTAAGTTCTGTCATGTCATTTGAAATCAAGTGATGAGACAAAATATTTTATGTAGATACATGCACATAGTGTACTTTAAAATGTGAGCCTTACAGAAATGGGTGAAAATTGAAGAAAAAAAACTATCTATTGTTTTCATCACAATGACTGAGCACCCATGCCTGTAACAAACTAGAAAAAATTGTATACTGTCAGGAAAAAAATCAACATAGATATCATTCGAAAAGCCTTAATCTATTTTATGATCTATGGCCAGAACTCTTGAAATGTTAAATGGATTGCTAGGTAAGATCTCATCTGCTTTTTAAATAACTACATGCATAATGTTGAAGTATTGTTTATTTAACCAAATGAGTTTTAGTTCGGTCTCCCCCCCCACCCCCCAGGTAATTTATGTCCCCTTACTGCAGGCTGATTTCATAAATACATGTATTTATTGAAATTCTGTATTTTTTTTAATTTGAACAAAGCAAAAATGTGACTCTTTTTGAATGAAAATGAAAGGAATCCAGAATAGGGCCACATAGGTCACAATTAAGTATCAACTGTTGAGTTGAATATGTGATAATATCGACATGGTGATGATGGTACAACGGAACAATGTAGTGATAGCAAGTTTTGCTTTATCATTCCAACACAATTGTACCTTCACATCATTGCAAAGTGCTATGTTTCATCTTATTACTGAGCAATTGCACAATCATCATTACACAACTGCTTCATCATTATTGCTTTATTATCATCACATCATAGACTCAAACAGTGAACTACATGGTCCTTTAGGATTCCATAAGCATTCTGATATCTAGTATTGCATTAACAAAATACTAGTCCCCTAATGACAAGAGTAATCTAGTTCCCTATAAAAAAAAAATAATCAAGTGCAACAAATTAAAAAATTATTTAGCCAGTCAATATCTGCAAGGGTTTTGGGAAAAGAGTATAGAAAACCAAGCAATACAGGGGGACTAAAGGAGCAGGAAAACAGGTACACAGTTTGGGAACTAATAACTACATTTTGTAGCTCATTGGGGCATGATTGAGCTGAAACTGTTATGTTATTCTAAATTTTAAAACATGTGAATTAAAAATTTATGGTAACAAGTATATTACATTAACAATGATAGTGCCTAAGCTGTTCAGAATAACAAGAACATATAACAATATCCGTCAAAAATGTAATTCCCAATAGAAAGACAGAATCTGAGTCAGTCTTAATAGCAAGACCATTTTATATCATTTTTTTTTGTATTTTTTTTTTTTAATATCAATATGTCAAGTTATACTTTTCCTTTGACATTCTTCATTTTCGATTTGCACAATAAAAATTACAATAATCAAACAGTAAATTTAGTTCTCTGAAAATAATTTAACAATTGATCCTTCCAAAGAAGTGTCAGCGACTGACCCACTAATCTGCAACTTTGTTTCATCATAAAATTTAAGAAACAATATAAATAGAAACAGTACTGGTACACGACCAATTATATGAATACAGCATCATTTGTCCAGAGATTCATTTCTTTCCTTTTGTTACAGCTACTGTCTTCACTGTTTTTGGCTGTAAAAAAACAAGACAGGAAAACTTCTTAAGAATATTATAATGCCTACCAAAAAAGATGTGAATGACATGAACTAAGGAAGTTATACATGCATTACTGAATTTTTTCTTCAAACAGCTTTTTTTCCCCAACAAATAGATTCAGTTTCAAACCTCAAGTATTTTGAAAGAGCAAGTCAAATCATCTGTCACTCTCATCACAGCTCCAGCGTTGTCAAATTCTCCACAGTAATTAGGGGCACTGAACAAAGTCAGCAACTACAAAACAAGAAATAATTAAATTTTGTATAGTTTTTGTTTACTGGTACTTGATAACATCTGTTGAAGACTTTGAATTCTCTTGTATTCCTTGTTCTCGGGAGTAATAACAATAAAGTTAGACCCATTTTTATTAAACCATAGGCCTATGTATTAAACTTAACTATATAACAAAATTATCCTTTCATTCGGCCAATCCATATTTGGTAAGATATACATGTATCGACTTCACAGCGACCTTGCACTAAATCATGTAAATGAGTTTTTCTATTTACTATTTTGTGATACTAGTTGATTTACAGAAAAAGGCCAGTTACTAAAGAGTTCATTTATCAGATATACATGTTCCAATATATGATGCATGTAACAAAGCATTTCCATAAAATAATTTATTATTATACAGATGTATCTTACCCTTCGCTTTTGAAAAAATTGATATCCATCTTCAACAACCTAGAAAATGACATAAAATAATTATAAAATGTATACAGTTATTCTCTTTGATAAATAAAACTTAGCATTCATGACACATTTGCAATATCAGAAAACCCAGAGCATTAAAAATGTTAAGAAAAATACCTGATGTGCCCTCACAATTAGGCTGAAATTGTGCTTTTTCAAAAATTCTTTGACAATATCTCCTCCAAAGGTGAAGGATACACCTCTGTCATTTTCTCCCCATCCTGTGATATCCTGTGGAATGAACAATGTTCAAATTCAGAGAAGTTAAATAATACATTGTATTTGTATCAAAAATAAATTTTATTCTATGAATAATTGTATGTTGTATACAAGTCACAAAGTGAATCAACTTAAAAATGTAGTTTAAGAAAAAAGGTACAAGATAGAGAGGTTTTTATGCGCAAGTTTTCATTTCAGTGAAAATCCAGTCTAAAAAATGTTTTATTCCCTTTTTTAAAGTCTTAGATGTCAAATTCTTCTGAAAGGGATGGGGGTCAAATATTTGTACTATTTCTTACATATATAAATCTTTTTACCTCGTACAGTAACCATTGCAGGAGAATCTTGATACCCCTTGCGCAAAGAAAATTTTTTTTTTTAAATGTATTTTTTATTTTATACCTAATGCTCATGAACAAGAACCACTCAAAAATAATTACCTCATCTGGATCTGACCACAATAAATCACAAATAAGCCCATGATCTGGAACATCAAGTGGCCTCTCAAGCTCTGTTATCTAATAAAGAAAATAAATGCCCTTTAACTAAGACAATCTTAAAATAAAATCTTTTTTTCTTTTTTGGGGGGGTGGGGAGGGGGGGGGGGGGGGGGGGGGGGTGGCAAAACACATTGCAACAGTTTCAGTGCAGACTGCTAAGATGAAGATGAAAAAGTAAAATAAATGCAAACTTTCTTTGTAGCTCAGCAAGTTAATAAATTAACATACCAAGAATACAGGGAGAAAATAAGAAAAACCTAGTTGTAAATCTGGTTCCCTTAAAAAATTTAAAGACCATTATTCAATCAAATATTATCAAAGCAAAAGCAAACTTCTTCTAAAAAGCTAATAAAAGTAGAGGTACTGTGAGCAGTAGGCACACAAAATAACAAGAGGCCCAGGGGCCACAGCGCTCACCTGAGAACATTGGCTAGGAAAAAGCACATATCAGATCAGAACTGAAAGTTTACTGAGGTGGGGGGGGCTTGAATTTTACCCCCAAAGGGGGTCATAATTTGAACAAACTTGAATCTTCACTACCTGAGGATGATTCCTCATGAGTTTCATCTTTCCCGGCCCAATGGTTCTTGAGAAGATTTTAAAAAAAATTTCCTATATACTCCTACGTAAAACTTTGGTCGGCCATTTTGGCCCCACCCTATCCCCGGGGGTCATGATTTGAACAAACTTGAATCTACACTACCTGAGGATGATTCCACATGAGTTTCATCTTTCCTGGCCCAGTGGTTCTTGAGAAGAAGATTTTTAAAGATTTTTCCAATATATTCCTATGTAAAACCTTTAACAGCCATTTTGGCCCCATCCTAGCCCCAGGGGTCATGGTTTGAACAAACTTGAATCTACACTACCTGAGAATGATTCCTTATGAGTTTCATCTTTCCTGGCCCAGTGGTTCTTGAGAAGAAGTTTTTTAAAGATTTTTCCAATATTTTCCTATGTAAAACCTTTTACAGCCATTTTGGCCCCACCCTTGCCCTGGGGGTCATGGTTTGAACAAACTTGAATCTACATTACCTGAGGATGATTCCTTATGAGTTTCATCTTTCCTGGCCCAGTGGTTCTTGAGAAGAAAATTTTTAAAGATTTTTTCCTATATATTCCTATGTAAAAGTTTGATTGGCCATTTTGGCCCAACCCTACCCCTGGGTCATGATTTGAACAAACTTGAGTCTACACTACCTGAGGATGCTTCCACATGAGTTTCATCTCTGTTGGCCCAATGGTTCTTGAGAAGAAGATTTTTTTAAAAATGCCATTAATTTTTCACTAATTCATAATTATCTCCCCTTTGGGCATGGCCCTTCATTTTAACAAATTTGAATCCCCTTCACCTAAGGATACTTTGTGGCAAGTTTGGTTGAAATTGGCCTAGTGGTTCTTGAGAAGAAGATGAAAATGTGAAAAGTTTACGACGACGACAACGCCGACGACGACGACAGACAACGGACAAATTTTGATCAGAAAAGCTCACTTGAGCCTTCGGCTCAGGTGAGCTAATAACACCCCAATATGAATATACATGTGCATGTAATGGTAAATTCCATGATTTGGCAACATACCTAAAATCTGTTTAATCTGAACATAAAATAGAAGGTAACAATCAGTCTATTTGAAAGTTTCAATTGGTTAAATTTTACTTAGTGGTTACTGGAATAGAAGGGAAGGGATTTCACTTGAGTCACTTTATTATATATATTATAATATACATTTAGATTTGTGCATGATGTTTTAAACATTTAATGTGTTAATATTTCGTTTATCCTGCAACTACCCCTTGTACTGACCTAATAAACCAAAGCTTTATCCGGTCACTGCCCTAATAAAGGATCGTGCATGTATTCCAACGTTCTAAAGGCATTGTGATACTGCAATGTTAACACCATGGCGTCATAGTTTCAACTGCAGAGATGCGCCTAAATCTGTCGAAAATAGCTAGTTTTAGATGTTCAAATGTAAAGAATATGTTGCAGGATAAACAATATACATGATAACTGTCTTGAAATATAAGCGATAGTTGGGCTCGAGTTAAAAACGTATCACGCTATCACGTTTTTCTTACCCTCGCACAAATATCGCTTATATTTCAAGACAGTAACCATGTATTTTCTATTTCCAATGTCTTTGTCCGAGATAAAATAACAAAATAGTAAATGTACTTTATTTCTTCATGAATGTACTGGCTGATCAATTGGCGCGGTTAAGAAAAATCACGTGCAGGGCAGGACAAATGTAGAGACAGACGCTGGGCTGAGAGCATATGGATTGGCGGAATCAAGAGCATGTGGATATAAGGATAACTGTCAGTTTTTTCGATTTCATGACAATGATCAATTGATTGGATTGTGTGATAATTTTATGCATAAACGCCTTCCGCGTTTATGCAAATTATCTTCCAAGTTAATCGATTGATCACATCATGAAATCGAAAAACATGACAGTTTTTCCTCAAAAGGTTTCAATTTATATTGTTTTTGAAAAAAATATAAACATTGCATAATACATTGTAATGTTTTTTTTAATTATACCTGTTTTAAGTCTGTTAAATCTGGTGATAAGCCGCCATGCATGCAAAATATGGTGTCTTCTACTAGTGCAGCTGAAAGCATGAAGATAGTGCAATATAATTCATGCCATGAAAAAGTAACCTCTTGTAATTGAAATTTTGAAATGCAGTACATGTACAAAGTTCATGAATTTGTACTTATATATAGCTATTGGCGCTGTTTTCATTAAATGTACTATTCAATTTTGACAGCACAAGTAATCATAATTCTGTTCTGACCAATTGATTTCCAATTGTATTGATATTATTTAAATTGTACAAAAAATTATGACCAAAGGAACTGAAACAGCATTCAAAACATTTTGAGACATACTTAGTAAATTAGTATATTGTGTACAAATATCATTTAAATTAAATTTAAGCCTATTGAATGTAAACATTAGCAATGAATGCCCATTACTGCATTATACTATCTTATTCTTAATGTGTGTGTAAAAACAAATTGATATAGTGCAGATTTATAAATTATATTGAAAACATATTTATACCTTGTGACATTTAAAACATTCCAATCAAAATAATAATAGTAAACGTGTATGCTTGTGCAAAACAGACAAGATGTTTTACACTGATCGAGGCAGTGCATGTTAAATTTATCTGTTTTATAAAAATTTTGATAAACATATAATAATTGATGTGCCAGAGTTTCTTACCAACTGGTAGACAGTTGAAGCAATCAGTGAATGTCTTCCAGAGTTTTATGTTGTACCGTCGCTTGCATTCATCATAAAATCCATAAATTCTACAAAATGAATGTATAAAAGAAAAAGTATGACAAAAAACACTGATTTCTTATTCCGCAGTGATACTTAAGTATGTGTGTCAAAAAAAACAAGAGATTTTGAAAAAATGACTGACTTTAAACATGTTAATTAATGTCTGGCATAAGACCTATTGGCATACCTATTTATAGAAGCACATTCATGATTTCCTCTCAATAAAAAGAAGTTGTTGGGATATTTGATTTTGTAAGCTAGCATCAGACAAATGGTTTCCAAAGATCTCTTTCCTCTGAAAGAAAACAGTACAAACTCATTAGTTCTTAACACCTTAAAGGCTTCTGCTGAAAATGTTTTGGACTAGCAAAGTAAAATATAATATATAAGGGGTGCTTGGTGCAAGATAAAATGAAAAGAAATTCAATTGTTTACCGATCTACATAATCTCCTAGGAAAAGATAATTAGACTCTGGTGGAAATCCACAGTTATCAAAATGTCTCATTAAATCTTCATATTGTCCATGAATGTCTCCACATATTGTCACAGGGGCTGTTAATTCAATTAACATTGGCTGTTCCAAAAACAATTCCCTTGAGACTTGACATAATTGGCGTATTTGTGTTTCTGGCAACTGAACCTTTAAAGAAAAGTATATTAATTAATTTAATTATATAGGTCTTGGAACACTCTAAGACAAGGACACTTAAGAGTAAAAAAGGGATAATAATAATGTATTACTTGTTTGGTGGGTGAGTCTTTGGCTGTAAGCAGTTGCTCTATTATGGAGTCCACATCAAGGTCTTTGGTCATGATTAAGGACACATCAGTTTCTCATTAGTTAAGATGTTTTTGTCCTTCAAGAAACTGAATATACGTTAATTAATGTAACAAAATATAAAATGTTGACCTATTGATACATTAGATTTACTAAGATCATTTAGATGTCAACTTTCCAACAACATCTATAAATTACCAATTCTTAAAACATACAAGGTTGCTGAAATGTGGAGATGTTGATAATTTCAAAGTTCCTTAATATAACTGATTACAGAATCTCCAAATGTTTGTAACTTTGTATTAGGCCTAATTAATATATGCAAAAAAGCAGTAGTTTTTATATTAATGATAACACATCTAAACATGAAACTTAAAAAGTACCTATGTACTAACTCAAAGAATTATTTAAGAAATAAGGTATCATTTTTTGAGTTTTATTGAGATGTAAAACGGGTTGGTCACGTGATCAAATCCCATAAAGCCCGAAGGGCTTTATGGAAGATTTGATCATGTGTCAACCCGTTTTACATCTCAATAAAACTCAAAAAATGATACCTTATTACTTATATTTACATTTGTGACTTATTCATACTTAATATTTGCCTGATTGTTACTTTTAACGTGTGAAATGCGTTAATTTTTCAAACCCAACGGCATGTATGTAATCCACTAAACGCGCGTCGACCCTTTATGACGTCACAGAGAAATTACGTGGAACGTTTATCCAAACGCACATCTATGACCTCTTGACCCCAAACCTGTATTTACACAGTTATAAAAACGCTTGCCTTCAGTAGTGTTATGTAAAGGAAAACATTTGCAAATGTAAATATTCCTCATTGTGTATTTTCTGTAACTATGCCTATATCTGTCTATAATAATTATTATAAATAAATGCCATTCTACAACATTAGGACAAGCTTCACATTTCTTTATATTATTCCTCATGTGTCGTTTAATATTGATGTACCTTAATTATTTTGATATTGGTTTAAAAATACACTTGAATCATTCATTAGGCCTAAGATGCATTATGAATTTACACAACACACGGACTATGACACAGGTCTGTCATTTTATCTCGGTAATTTTTTAATAACTAGACTATCTGGCATGAATTGAAAAATTATACCATAATTCTTGAATAAAAAGCAACATTACCAAATGTCAACACTCATAGATGTCGCATATTGAATTACGAAATTCGATACACACAGTGGACTACATTCTAAATAAAACATTCACCATCTTTCAAAAATCAATAACAATCTATTCATATCAGCCTTCGGACTAAATACATGTATTCTACTATTTTTCCAAGACACATCTGGAAACGCTTACTTTAAATCAACTGGTCTTCTTTAAGAAAACGTGTTTTAGATTCATTTTGGATATCAAACCTCCTGTATTGACTTTTTGGCATCCATCTACATATTGATGATGCAGACTTTTGTATAGATCATGTGATCATTACCAAGGCAACCGAAAAGCATCGCGTGAATATTCGCGCTAACTGCATGAGATGCGAATCTAACTGAATGTAATCTAATCTAATCTAATGTACCTAAGTGACAAAAGCAATTTTATTTTTCGAAAAAATATCCGATTTTAATTTTTAGTATAAAATGAATAAAGGTGATAAAGCATTTACCTGTGAATTAATTTCCTCAGCGGAATGTATGGAAACCATCGAATGGACTCGGCTTGAATTAAAAGTCCAGTTCTAAAACCAATCTTATTTTCACAAAAGCCACCGTCGAATGTTACATCTATTTATTAAAATCAAATATTTGACCTTAGAAAGTAAACATAGAAAATACAATAAAAGAAAGTACACATTGATTTTCATAAAAGAAGCTTTATAAATCCATTTTAGGGTTACAAACAAATTGAATGAATGACAAATGGGCAAAAGAATATGTTAACCAGGAACTATGTTATAAAATTATTATTAATTTATGCCCCCAAAATCGAAGGATCGGGGGTACATAATTTTTGCCCTGTCCGTCTGTTTGTTTGACCGCGAAAACTTAAACCTTGGCCATAACATTTGAGTGGTTGGGACTATGACTTTCATATTTCTCAGGTGTATTCCTTAATTGTGACAAGTTTCTTCGGGTATAATCAAATTTGACCTCGTGACTTTTGAAGCATGACCAACTTTATCCAAAAAAATTCTGCACTTTAACCTTCGCCAAAACTTTTTGATAGTTGATGCTAGAACTTTCATACGTCACATGTGTATACACTGCGACAAGACAAAAAATATTTGACCTTGATCTTAGAATTCGACCCATCTAATAAAAACCTTTAACGTTAACCATAATTTTAGAACCGGTAGTACTAGGGCTTTCATATACTTTACAGGTGTTTTCTTTGTGACAAGACCTTCCTTTTGGATACCAACAATTTTGACCACGGAGTTTGACACTTTAACCCTCGCCTTACGCTGCCATACGGGGACATCAGTGTTTCACAAACACATCTTCTTTCTACAATTGGTTTATCTCGCAACCAAATTGGACAATTCTTGTTCTCGGATATGCCACTAAAATTTATGATAACAAGAGTACTTTTGAATTGAGACGTTGTACAAAGTAATAGTACATGTACATCAGTGACTTTACAATTAGTGCCGACAGTCATAGATGCTGTAAAAATACAACCATTTTTCCCCTTTCTTATGGAATAAACTGCGCCACATACACTCCCATCTCGAAAGAAATATTACATCGTATTTCTTTTAATCAACTTCTTTTTCTCAAAAAAAAATCAACGATCGACAATTAATATTGAATATGGTAAAAAAAATAATTGAGAATATTATACTTTCATGTAAATAACTTGAATCTGATTCGTCGAGAAACATTTGATAAAAAACAATACTACCCGCTGAATAATGAAGCCACGCCCTCCTGCGTAGCAACAGTCAACATTGCTTGACGACGGGTGGTATTACAAAAATAGCGACTGCGCGGAATTTGTGCGCGCACGGTTCACTGTAATATGTATGTGTATAAAACATTCAGTATAATATAATAACTATTGCATGTAGTTGAGTGTAACATTGAAAATTTTCACCCCTCGAAAACCATTGTCAACCTCGGCTGCGCCTCGGTTGACAATGGTTTTCTTGGCGTGAAAATTTTCAATGTTACACTCAACTACATGCAATATTTATATAAAGATGTGCGCTTTTTATTTAACTCCGTTTGAATCAGTTGTCCAGAGAAATATTTTGCCGATTGTAGGGTACATACAGAAGTTCAAAGTAAATAATTTTGCAGTAAAGTAAGAAAAGAAGACAATGTTGTGTTGACCAAAACAAACAGACTCGATTTTAAGCCTCTGAATTCCTTTACTGTATCCTGATTTGAATGTCATTTAACGCAAGTTTAAATACATAAGCGATTTATTTATGTCGAAATACAGCACACGATTACCTATATTTCTTTTTAGTGACTACATTAATTCTGTATGTCCCGCACATAGAATCGGATGGGGGGGGCTACTTTTTCCCTCAAACATAACCTATTCTAAAATGTTAGCTGAAAACCCCCTTTTTATACAAATTAGGATTATGAATACAATTTCAGGCTTGTAGCAAGACGGGGGGGGGGGGGGGGGGGGGGG
>PRKT01000138.1:1055131-1060131 GCA_003671525.1 Saccostrea glomerata
AACCCCCCCCCCCCCTCCAGTGAACTCGGATGCATGCCTTTTAAAAACGATGCTACGTCACTGAATTTGGTACTGAAAAAAAATTTCCTCCTCAGTACAACCCCCCCCCTAAAAAGTTCTGCTCTAAAGAAAAGATATTTTACATTTATCGATTCTTATTAGATTTTTTTTTTTAAAAAGTCATTCTCTTTGTTCACAATCAGCCACGTAGCAACAGGGGGACTGCCCCCCCTACTTTTTTTCCAGACATAACTTTTACTTTTGAAAATGTTCATTGAAAGGCTGGTTGGCCCCCACCTTTTGCTACACCCTTTTTTTCAGGATTTTCGATTTTGGCAATTATAATATATATATTTTTTTTAAGTGTCAAGTAATCACGTAAGTAAAAAAATTCTCTGTCTGCTCCCTTTCAAAAACGATGCTACGTCACTGCAATGCATTATACCGTGTATTTTCTACAGTAAACAAAACTAAAGGTCAGAGTTGTTAATAAACATAAGTCCTACAATTTCCAAACTTTTATCTCATCTGAACCGGAGGCTTAGGCGAGCTTCTCTGGTCATTTTTTTTTTCCCGATTTATGTCAGATTAGGTTACATCATAGATGCCGAGTAGTATTGATTATATCGTTTTCATGGGGCGTGAAAATCGAGGGCGCAGAGGTAAGCAACTTGTCGCATGTCTGTTAAACAATTTTGACCTGATTTCTGCCTACTGCAGTGATATATGATGGGGCGTGGAAAGTATTATCGCATATGTGATATGGGATATATCACCACAGAAAGATCAAAGAAAATCACCGCAGATATGCGACAATCAACGTTGTTGTCATTGTCAAAAACTTTTTACAATATTATCTTCTCTAATACTATCGGGCCAATTTTGACTAATATTAATAATACTAATGAAAACTTGTAATAGAAGATCCTTTGATAAAAGAATTCTATAATCTATTCAAATCACCCTCGGGATAGGGTGGACCTCTATTGGAAAAGTTTAACATGAGAACAAAATTGTTAAAAATGATATAAAACAGCAAAGCTATATAATCAGTCATATCTATATGGAAACATTTATAGGTAGCGTTCAAATCATGGCACTAAGGATAGGATGGCACAACAGATCGAAATGTCAGATAGAAAACAAGACGTGTTTGTAAAACACTGATGCCCCCGTATGGTTACATAGCAAAGATTAAACTTTTCTTACATGCAAATTTAATATATTGGTACCAAAAGTAGGGTATTCTCACTGAAAATACAATTGTGAAAAAATATGAAAGTAGACCAAGGTCTAATTTTTTTTTATAAGTACGGAAATCTTCAGGGTCGAGGTCATTGGTATCCAATGAAAGGTCTTGCAAAGTAGAATACATAAGTAAAGTATGGAATTAGCCCTAGCCCTAACCGTTCAGAAGTTATGGCCAAGGTTAATAATTTAAATAGTATGTTAAACTCCAAAGTCTAAGGTCTTCCTATCAAATGAAAGGTCTTGTCACAAGGATTAAATATGTACAGTATGAAAGCAAAAGCCCTTACCCTTTAAAAGTAATGGTCAAGGTTTGCTTTTTAAAAGTAGGTCAAACTCTCAAACTTCACTTATGTAATTCTTATAGACAGATGGATGGACAGACAGACCAAAATTAAAAAATATCCCACTTTCAATGGGGAGCAAAATTCAATTATAAATAAGTGCATAAGCTTACATAAAAATATCTTTAACAGCTTCTTTAAAACTTAACAAAATGCAAATTTTAGAAAAGTGAAGTTGAGGTCAAAGAAAAGTTCAAGGTCATAAGTTTTTGATGCAGAAGAATAGCTCTCACTAATATGTAACAGCATATTTACGTTGAGAAACTTTCTTGAAAGGTTTATTTAAAACTGAGCTAACCACTAATATTTATAAGCTTTCGCGAAAGCGAGGGGACATTAAATCTCATTGATCTGTCAGTCTGTCCATCACAAAAATTTTAACCTTGCCCATGACCTTTGATTAAGTGGAGCTATGACTTTCATATTTCACATGTGTATTCCTTGTGACAAGACCTTTCTTTGGGTACAACCAAATTTGACCTTTTGACCTTGGAGTTTGACCCACTTTTACACAAACATCCTAACTTTTACTTTGGCCATAACTTTTGAATGGTAGATACTAGGCTTTCATATTTCACACATGTACTCCTTGTGGCAAGACCTTTACTTGGATACCAATAACTTTGACCTATTGACCTTGACCTTGGAGATTTCTGTACCTTTGAAAAAACTTTAACCTTGGCCATAACTTTTGAACGGTAAGAGATAGGGCTTTCATACTTCACACATATAATCAATGTGAGAAGACCTTTCATTGGATATGAATAACTTTGACCTTTTGACCTTGGAGTTTGACCTACTTTAAAAAAAACATACCTTGACCATAACTTTTGAAGGGTTTGGGCTAGTGCTTTCATACTGCAAATATTTATTCCTTGTGACAAGATCTTTCATTGGATATAAAAAAAATTGACCCTTTGACCTTTGCCTTGGAGTTTGACCTTTTTTCAAAAAACTTTAACCTTGGCCATAACTTTTGAAAGATATATACTAGGACTTTTATATTTCACATATGCATTCTTTGTGGCAAGACCTTTCATTGGATATCAACAATTTTGACCTGTTGACCTTGACCTTGGATATTTCCGTACTTGTGAAAAAACTTTCAAATGACCATATCTTTTGAATGATAAGGTTTGGGGCTTTCATTCTTCACATATGAAATCCTTATGCAAAGACCTTTCATTAGATGCCATGAACTCTGACCCTTTGAGTTTAACCTACTTTTAAAAAACAAACCTTGACCATAACTTTTAAAGGGTTAGGGCTGAGGCTTTCATGTTTCAAATATTTAATCCTTGTCACAGGGCCTTTCATTAGATATCATGAACTTGACCTTCGGATAATACATATAATGTATTTAATTTGCATTTAAGAAAAGTTTCATCTTTGCTATGTTGCCATACGGGTCATCAGTGTTTCACAAACACATTTTGTTCCTTATATTGAGAACAAATATGGCTTTCATATTTGACACGTGCATTACCTGAGACAATATATTTCCAAGCATGCTATGATCTGTGACCCATTGACCTTGACCTTCACGATTGACCTTACTTTTAAAAAATCAACTTCAGTGATAATTTCTAAATGACATATGATAAGGCATTCATATTTGAAACAATGTATCATAAAATATGACATCTCATCCACAAAGACACCGAAAGCATGGGACCACAATTCTTTAATTTGCTTGTTTTTTTAAGTATTCCATGTGAACATCTGATTCCTTTTGTGACTGCTCTTCTAAAAATACAGGTTAACTTTATGGCACGCCAAATTCACAAAAATGAGCTAAACATAGTTTCACAGTCAATAAACTAGGTTTATCACTTGTAAACTATAGTTTATGGACTGTAAAATATAGTTAACAACGTTAATCTATATTTTACATCTGTAAACCATAGTCAACGCGATAATCTATGTTTCTGAACTGTAAACTACACTTAACACTGAAAACAATCATTTGTGATTACAAAACATAGATTATCTGATAAATACAGATTCACGATTTGTAAACTATGGTTTACAACTCTTAACTATAGTTAAAGATCTGATAAATATAGTTTCATGATTTGTGAAACTATGATTGAACTCTTAACTATAGTTCACGATTGTAAATTATAGTTTACAGATGTGAATCTATGTAATAAATGTAATCAACTAATTTTTAATTTTAACATCCTCACTTGATCCTTAGGTGCAGATGAGCTAAAATTCTTTATTAAAAGCTTTTCTTAAATATCAATTCAAATCTTGCATATTATTTAAGAACCATAGAGGATAAGCACAAACGGGCATGAGATTCCTCCAAAACACTGCAATGTTGAGTTAGGCCTAAATGGAATTCCAAGGACAACTCCAGAAAAAATTCCCTGGAAAACACGGAGCATCCACTAGAGCCTCAGAAAGAATTTACCACAGTAGGTCTATTGTCATTACCTTTACAATTTACTTTATATTCATTTTCAATTAAACATAAAACAGGATGGCAGAAAATGTAGTCAGTAATCAGTGTCTGTTTTATTAATTTTTTCTACAGTTATACTAAATACATGCAAAATATAAAAGTTCACTTTTCTCCCTTGCAACTCTCATAGGAAGCCACTGGTATGTCTGTCTATTGTTTGTTTTTTAACACAGTCTTGAGACTGGTCTTGTTGTTATCTTGGAACCATTAACAGGTTGATAAGATGCCGCATTGTTGGTCTGCCATGAGGACAATTCTGGGGAAAAAATGGTTATTCAGTGGAAAATTCTTACTGTTTTTTTTTATTTTGCAATGTTTAAAAAAAATTTCCTACAGGAAAGTTGTGTACGAAACAGAAAATATATCTTTAACAGGTGAAATACATACCCAAGGCTGATCTATTTCTCCCATATGACATACAAGCTATAAAAAACAGAAAGTCAATATATTTTAAATATCTAATGATCTATAAGAGCCAAAAATTATGTCACATTTATAGCTTTGAGAAAAGTAAACATTACCCTCTTCATTTCTGATTTCTTTAAAGCAGTGCCAATCATGATAGATTTTCTACAAGCTCTGGATGCAAACATTTGGCAGACCCTTGATGGTCGACACATAACATTCTGAAAAACAGACAAAACTGCAGATCAATTCAATACATTAAACTTGGCACTCTTTACATAATTTGCTTATGGATAACCATTATTCATTTAAATATAGATACTAAGTACATATAAATGAAAAAAAAAACAAAAGACAAAATCAATAGCAGATAGCACACTATTAGGTTTATTGTTTAATTTTTATTATTGATTTTTCTTTAAATACCATCTAACACAACATAAAATGTTTTACATTTATGTTAAATGACAATGCTGACATGTTGCTTTGACAGTTTTCAGTCAAATAAGTTGTCATAACATTTGGAGAAGATA
>PRKT01000138.1:1065131-1127346 GCA_003671525.1 Saccostrea glomerata
ACGACCATCTCCTCCAGGTCCAATAACTCCGCCCTCTGTTGTAATCATCTCTGTACTGTGATCCCTAATGAGGGAATCTGAGGACTTATCCCCATCCTCTTCCAATATGATAACAGTCTCCTCTGATCTGTTCCACTGGGAATCCAGCTTTCTGATACCATCCCTGATTTCTTTCACAGGAGATGTTTTGAAAACAAAGTGATCAAGCCTTCTTTCTACAACATGAGGATATACTTTTATACATACATGTATATGAACAACTATTGAGAACATGAAATACAACAAATTTAAATTAAAGTTAATTTTCTATCATAGGGATATGCTTAAGACTACTAGAATTTCCAATTTGAGAATGAAAAGCAATACACTGAAGAAAAAGGAAGAAAACAAACGTTTCGAGGCCGGACTTCTGTCTTTACTTGAGGGTGATGCAGCTCCTGGTGCCTCAGTCTTGGCAAAGGCACTAGAAAACTTCCTTTTCAGGTTACTTAGGGCTGAAATCTGATACATATAAAACAGTATAATACAATACGTACATGTACTTAGTATTGGGATGTTAATACTTGAGTAACATTTGTATAAGTAATTTAAAAATTGTTTTCCTCTTACATCCAGTGATTTTATGGTCCACATTGTATGACAGATTATTTTAGGGACCAGCAAACCTAGCTTTTTATTTCTCCTTAAAAGTGTGATTTAGTATGAAAATTAATTCATGAAAATTTTGAGAATTACTCTTATGAATTTCTATCAAAATCTTTGTGATTAAATAAATAAGAAAATTCATTGCTGTCATTTTGAAAACTGTGGCTAACCATAATTAAATGTTTGCTAAAAATTTCAGCTACACGTACATTGTGAAGTCTATTAGTTAAGATATACTTAATCTATTTATTTTTAATGGAAGCATAAAGAGATAGACACATACACACACAGATTATTAGACATTATAAGTAATATACTACCCCCAGATTTTAATGCAGGACCCTGATATATTAACTAAATACATGTATGTTGAAATGCAGCTGAACTTCAATATCTTGATATGTTGAATATTATGGATAAATCTCAGTGATATAGACTCCTTCAATATCACTTGTTTATCAGGTCTGGACGATTTCTAAATATGGAAGTCAAGAACGATAACCGAAAGTTGCTATAAATGTACATCAAGTACACGTAATTATTTTTCTGTCCAATCAGACAACAGCATTTTTACACACCCCAAAACATATTTTAAAAGAACAAAAAGATAACACGTGCTTTTGTTTTTTTCCTCAAAAAGATTTTTTTAACAAAACATCTGTAGAAGTAAGATGAAAACTTTTGAAGAATAAGGAATTCCCCACATTTTTACCGTGAACAACCTTGACATTTTTATCTCGGTAAAGAAAAAATAATAATGCACGATAGAATGTAATCGTTTACAGAGGTATAGATTGCACCAGCAAGATTTTATCAAGTTCAATTATAACATTTACCAGAATATGTTATATGATGGTAAATATAATTTTGCTTAGCCATCCGATTTTCATCGATAATGCTTAAATTCCATGTGTATAGATCAACTCACACAAGTGTTTATCGTATGGACTATACACAAGAACTATACACATACAGTTTTGCATTATCACGGGTTTCATGAGCGCCGAATACTTAGCTATGCAGACTTTAAATGGGCATAAGGAAAGGCGTATAACGTGGAGAAAAGAGAATCCTGTAATTATATATGAATGCGTTTTATCCCATACCTCGCATATCAGAAACTGCATGGACTACTAGTATTCTGTAATAAACGCTCAAAAATAATAAAGACTGATATCTTTTCGATAAAATTTTTATGTCAGGCTCTAAAAACTGAAAATTTACCGTATTTATATCAATTTTTAACGTAAGTTAAACATTTGGGATTGCTACCTCCTAGAGACAGATTTTTTTATACCACTTAAAACGTATTCTAAGCTTTCAAGTCGTGTTTGTTCACGGTAGAAATGACATAAATATTATATTATTCCCAAATGCGCATAAAGTTTACAAAAAGTTTATTCTAAAAAAATCTTTTGAGCAAAATACTTAAAAACCACGTGTTTTATTTATTTTCTCATGGGTTTGTCTAAATACTGTTATCTGATTGGTCAGAAGGATTAGTGCCTTGTTTATTCTGTGTATTAATAGCAATTGACGGTTATCGTTCTTGACTTCCTTATTTAGAAATCGTCCAGACCTGTTTATTGTGTATTTCAAAATCAGGTTTGATTTTAGTGTTACATATGATATTCAAGAGTTACCTGACTTTGTGTTCCACTGCATTGACTGAAAAATAATAAAAACAAGATGGTATAAAAGCAACTTAGAACAACATTATAATTCTATGAAAACATTATTTTACTTTTTCTTCATTTATGAATTACATGTACTTTTTTAAAAAATTAAGGAACTTTTAAACCAAGATTTGATTACTGCCTGTATTACTTACTTATCTTTACCCTCTCTCTCACAGTCTGAAAATATATAAGTACAAAAAAAAACATCACATAGAACCACTTAGAAAGGACTGTTACATGATCCTATCCAGCAATCATTCAAAAAAATGACCCTTTCATGATCCAGCATTTACTTACTATTCAATCATCCATTATGTCTTTCTCTGGGGCTAATTTCTTCAAACAAATTCACCTTAGATAATTTTTTAATGTTGTTTTTTCCTCTAACAAACTCACCTGAGTTGAGTTTCTCAGGGGTTGAGTTTTTCTGAAACAGTTTATCAGTGATCATAGCCAGAGGATAAGTGGACACAGTAGGCTCATACATCCTCAGAAGAGATGTCTAAAATTTAGAATTTAATACAGGTATTAATCAATGCATTCACAATTTAGAATTTTTATGGGAAACCCCATTATTTTTCAGTGGTCTGAATTTATAGAAGCATAGAAACCTTATTACATAGTTATTAGAAGTGGATTACCTTTATAATAGCCAATAGAATCTTTTCGTTTTCCATAAATATCTGACGTTTGTCTGGGGTAACGTTCACATCAACAGATTCTACAATAGATAAGCACACACTATCAAAGACAAAAACCAGAAAATGAAATTAAGAATATGGAATTTATATCTTTAGCATTTACAGAGATGTGCAATTATCTGTATCTTATCTAATAGAATTGATTAAATCTTTCTATTCATTTATGAATTCAGTTCTCTGATAAATGCTTATAAAACTCTGGCAACTTTGTTAGCTTCATTGTAGATACAATAAATTAAGGCTCCACATAATAATTAAATTCAGTTTTGTTGTTTACATGAAATCAATGTGAAACTGACGGCCTTCAATTTTTATGAGGATTTCAGATATCAAGGGTAAAATACATCAAAGAGAAGTGGTTAAGATTAGTTCATCATATTTATGGTATTTGTAATACATGTATCAATGTCTGAGATACCAAAGTTTAATTGTACTGCTATCAGTTCTAACTTATTCTAACCTTTATCCATGGTGATATGAATGGCTACAAATGGGTACTGGTGACGATTAAACTGATGATACACTTCATTTATCACTTTTGTAATCTGGAAGATAATTGAAATCTTATCATACATCAAGACAATTGTCAATATTTTATCACTTTTGTAATCTTGAAGATAATTGAAATCTCATCATACATCAAGACAACTGTCGATATTTTAAAGGTGTTTTCTTTGAAAGCACAGTAAAACTGCATGGTTATAGTGAATTTATTGATAAAGCAATTTTTTTTTATTATTAGTAAAATTCAACAGAATTCTGGCTAAAAGAAAATATGATATGTTCAAAATTGATTTTCTGTCCCATAGAGGTTAAAAAACGAAATAACAGCTTCTAGAACAGAATAATTTATATATCAAATTTAAACATTCAACTGAAGTTATTTTTATTTAAGTAATTATATCTAATATTCATTTCATAAAAAACAGACATGCTAGTTCTAAAAGGTATATTTTATAGGTATACTTTCCTGAACATATTCATAATTTTACAAATTCATTATATGAGTACACAAAAGAAGAAAAGAATAAAGTAAATTGAAACATAAACGTTTTTTCTATACTGTAAATCACTTTTTATTCGTGAGAACTTTATTTTCGCGTAATTACGCGAGACAGTGTGCTCGCGAAATTTTAATTCCCGCGTATGATAGTATTCCTTAAGGTTATATAGAGCAATGACCACAAATCGCGAAAATTTTGTCTCGCTAATCAAGAGTCAATGACTATCTCGCGAAAATAAGGTGTCGCGAAAATTTAGTGATCTACAGTATTCAAATTTTATTGTAAAATTTAATAAAAAAATAGGGCAGACCTTTGCTGAATCAAATGGCCGTTTGTTGATGAAGAGGAATTGTCTATCTGTAGCACTCCTCCCCACACCATGGGCACACTTAGAAACATAGCCTTCAACTCTAAAAACAAAAACAAAAAAATCTACACACTTAGAAACATAACCATCAATACTACAAACGAAAAATACAATGGAATGAGAAAATCCACACCACATGGCATTCATGCACATTTATAAAATAGCCAAATTAATGATACTAAAATGGATATAATAGCCGAATCTAATTAAATTCAGACTTCTTAGAATTTTACTGTGTTCAGCATAGATCTAACAAGTCTGATTTTAACTAAAATGCTTTCACTGACCTGAAGCAGTTAACAATGTCCTTGTTGACCTTGAGACTGTACTCTTCCAAGATGTCATCACTTGGGTCAAAGGTCACAAACTCTGTAAGACTCTGCATCTGTAGAAGAATGATATCAGCAATAAAAGAAAATGCAGCTTTTAATTTAAAAACCAAGAAAAGTTAACTTATAGTTTGCATACTGTAAAAATCATTTAACTTTGTGGAATCAAACTTTTGTGGTTTTTGTAAAAATTTGCTTCAAAGGGATTTAATTGTGGTTGACAAAAAACAATTCTGTAGTAAAAATATGAACCATCCTATGATAAGTCCACCCACACTGTCCTTCAAAACAAGTGAAAACATTTAATAAGTACATGTATCTGTACCTGTTTTGGTCCAAAAACATCTGCTATATTTTCCCTCAAGGTTTGGTTTCCATTGCTTGACAACACTGTTGACCAACCTCTATTTGTTAAAAAAATTATTAATTACCATTTAAATATTTATTCTGAATCTAATTAATAATACCTGTAGATATTTGATCTGCTCCTAGCTTTTGCTATGTTGCTTACACTGTTTCTGATATATGTGTGGTGCAAATTAATTTCCTCAAAACTAGTATATGGATAAAATTGAGTACATGTACTTTAAAAACTTGGAGAATTATTCTTATTTTGACAATCTGGGGGGGGGGGCATTTTAACATCAATGTTTTTTTTGTTTTAAAATCTTCAATAGGGTTTTGTGAAATAAAGTAAGAAGGAGTATGGCATGTCATGGAGTGTTTGACAAATTGAGACACACCTACCCTTTCTTGGATTGGTTAGAGCAGGTAATCCTAACTCCCGTACTGATAATGCAGTAAGAGTTCAGCACCTGAATCAGTTTATTGAATTCCTTTTTGACATTCCTCTGGAATTCCTTGTGTCGAACAGGAAGAGTAGAGAACAGGTTCTGTATAAGAACTGTCGTTCCTCTCTGTTTTAATATAAATGTACAAGTTACTTAACACTCTTATGTTAAAATATCTCTATATACCTATTATATTATTTTCATACTACATAAAACATGCTTATAGTGAACAGGCTTACATTGAATTGACAGCAAATAGATTTTTATTCCCGGTGACTTTCAAATATATTGTAAACTTAACAGATATAATGAAATATTTACATTTCCAATAAATTTCCCCTATGATTCTTTACAAAAACAATGCTGTTCATTTTTTCATGAACTACATTAGGTATGTACCACGAATGAGCATGAATTGTTGCGTCATAATACCGCTCTTGACGTCAAAAATATAGTGCACACTGTTTTCTTTTAAAAATGAAAGTTGAACGGCGTAAATTTAAGGCAAGTCATCAGAAAAAATGTAAATATAAGAAATGAATTTAATTTTTTGAAGATTCATGAGGTATATGAACTACAACACTTCACACCGGCATATTGATCATGAAGCACGATATGAAATATGCCGGCGTGAAGCGTCGTAGTTCATAACCTCATGAATCTTAAAAAAATTAAATTAATTTCTTAATTACACTTATAACAAAGCAAAATCACCCATCCCTGGCAGTTCATTACAGGTGTGTTTTACTTACTTTCTCTTTATGCATAAAAAAACACTATTTAAGGTCAAAATCTAGTAAATGAAAGGTGCCCACAGATTTATCAAATCTGAGGAATAAATTCCTTTATTGATGGTGTACAACTTTAGCTTGGTCAAATAAGGTGTTTCGGGGCATAATTTGTAGGTAAACAAGATGAAAAACTGTATTTTAAACTGTCATTTTCGATGAAAAATTAAGAAAACCAGTCATGAATATGGGAGTTTTTATCATATTCAACAAAGGAAATGTATCCAGATTGCCTACAGTCTCTCAGAAAACAGTAATTAGTAGGTTCATGGTCTCTTCTTTAAATCAATATCAAATTCAATATAGGTATCCGGTTTATTTTTCATATGATTTCAAATTGAATGTCATGAAAATACCCTTTTTTCTACATCATTTTGCTAAAGCCGTAAAGTATGGGAAAAAGAAAGTTGAAATTGATTATGACGTCATAATGGATCTAGCACCAAAAATTAGTCTAAAGTTATTTACTAGATCTTGACCTTAATGTTATACTTTGTATTCCAATAAACCTCAATAGTTTTAAGTTTGAATGTTTATTATTTCCATGAACTCTGTTCTGTTTGAATGTCCTGGTTTTGTTCTGACATTTGTAGTTTGCAGCAACACTTGGTCAGTCAAACCCCATAGCGGACTCCTCTGTTCATTTGCAAAGTAATATCGAGGGGGTATTTATTTCATTGTAATTAAGCATCCCATAGATGAGAAATATGGTGATCAACATTTGAAACTTAAGCATGCTTGACCAAACAAAAGGACACACTGTTATTGGAAAGATAATCAAACACCTTGTACACTTGGTATTACCGTACTTCTCTCCATCCTCTATGAACTTTTTTCTTCCTGATTTTATAAATGAATGAATAATTTGTCTTAATTCTGTATATTTCTACCTGTCTTGGTTGTGGAGACTTGGTCTTTATTTTTCCATTGTGATTAAATTCCAGTTTTGTAGCAACACTTGTATCAACATGCCTTGTTGTAATTGTTAGGGAGCTGTGATAAAATAAATAATGAAGTGTATTACTATATATGCACAAAAAGATAAGCATTATATAATTCATTACAACCTACTGTACTGCTTAAAGTATTGTCTAACTAAACACTAGACAAAAAGACACAGTACAGAGTACCTGAGAGCACAAAGGGAGCTGAGAGCTTCTCCTCTAAATCCAAACGTGGCAACACTGGTCAGATCTGTGAAGTCCTGAAGCTTAGATGTGTGGTGCTTGAGAGCTAACAAAGGAACATCAGTGATGTCAGTGTAAAGTGTACATACATTATATATAATAACATAACAGTAAACAAAAGGTCCATACTTAGTCCCTCAAAGTTACTCTCCTCCACTCCGCTTCCATTGTCACTCACTTCAATCGACTCCAATCCATAATCCTTCAGTTTTATTTCTGAAAAAAAAGGTTTCACATAAAGCATCAAGATATGAAACTTAATCATTTAACTTTTTATAATCAAGCAGAAAAGCCCATTAACTTGTGTCACTGAGGTAACAGGTTTTTTTTTTAATTTACCAACACTGGTTGCCCCTGCATCAATGCTGTTTTCCACCAGCTCTTTTACAGCTGTGGCGAGGGTTAGAACAACCTGCCCTGAACAGATTCTGTGGACGGACTTTTTGTCGATTGCTTTGATTTCTTTGGCAAGTGATATTTGTTCCTCCTCCCTATAAAAATCATAATTTACACAAAAAAGCGTTAAAATAATTCAGTATTTGAAACATAAATCCTGTGGTTATCCCTGCAGACCGTGAGACTCTGTACAAAAAAATTAAAAATATATAATTTAATAACATGAAGTAATGTACACTCAGGGTAAAGAGTAGATAGAACGTTCTATCGTTAAAATGATATTGTCCTACAGACCCGGTTTAACGATAGAATTAGTTCCGTGTATTCATATCGTAGCAAAAGAACTACGGGCGATAACTTGTACTCAGTGCATTTACTATGAACAATCCAGAGAGTTCCGATTGTAAACATGGCAGGTTAATTTGAAGCGAGAGAAAAACGTTGAGAAAATTAATTGGATTTTCGTCTTTATATGGATTATTTTTTGGGATAAAAGGCATATACAATCTCAAAAAGGTTTGTTTTGATTAATTTGGTAGTTATTTCTAGTGCAAATCCTTTTATATTCTTCAAAATCTTTCGGAGCGGATCCACTCCGATTTGCTACATTGCAAGTATATGGGACGTATTCTAACTGTGGTGAGGGCTTGTACCGAGACACAGTTAAATAGGTAAAGAGCTAGTAGACCAACTTTAGGGAGATTAACTTGTACAAAGTACTCTAGCCTAACAGACTCGGAGTTCGATCAAATCAGAAAAAAAACAAAATTTATATGATTCAACTTCAACAATAAGAATATATTGCATTGATCTGTTGATCAGCATTTGGCGCACTATTTGAAGACTTACCATGCTTAGATTTGCATTCTGGAAAAATGATAAATGGGGGATGAGGGATAAAAACTACAGAATTATCTATATTCTCATCACACTTACATAATTCATCACTTTGAAAGTTCATCAAACTGGTCAAATCATCGAAAATATTTATGTTTTTCCCCTCTAATTTTGTTTATGAGGAAAGTGAAACTAGCGATTTCAATTAGTTCGTACTTCTTGATATTCGGGTTTTCACATTTTCTAATCCGCAATAACAGGCACTTGTTTCGGTAAAAAAAAAATTAACCCATAGTATAATAATCATTATTAACGAAACAAGTGCCTGTCATCTGTGTCCGCAATACATATTAATTTCTTTTTTTTTTAAATAGAAAATAATTCTCTGCAACAATTCAATTCACTAAATATTGACAATTACCATGTCGGCATACAGTCATGAACATTAATAACATAACACAAATTAACACGATTAATACATGCATATACAAAGTGAGAAATACGAGGTGTACAAAATTGTGTAATCTCAATATTAATATTCATTTTTGACTGCCTTTTCTGGTAACAAAGCACTTTTTCAAGAAACAACATATCCTTCTAGCAGCTGAAATATTTGTAGGATTGACAATTTTTCTAATGGTTTATCACTAGTGTATGCGTTTACATTAAATATATCATTATAATTGCATATATATTGGTCATAATAGCAACAACATATTGGCAACAATAGAGAATGCCATTTTTTATTTTAGAAAATATATGAAAATATATTGAAAATTTTCACTTAAAATTTATCAAAGACATCCTTGGAGTGCACTGCAAAACATCCAATGCTGGTTGTTTAGCCGAACTTAAAAGACTACCACTTTGGTCCAAAATTTCCTTCTCAAGTATCAAATATTCGAATCACTTGAAAATTTCTGATTCTTTGGCCTTTAAACTTTACCAATCCACAAGTAACTGTAATTCCTGGACTAAGAAATTATTTTCTATTCTAGATAATCTTGAATTCTCAAACATTACAAAATATTCAGGTTCCATCTAACACCTGATTTCTACAAGAAAGTATACTTAAGAAAAGAAGTCCTTATGTTGATTTACTCAAAAAAAGAACTGAGAGATCCGCTCTTAGTAGAATTAGACTAAGCGCACATAAACTTGCCATAGAAAGTGGTAGATATATTTCCACCTCAAGAAATTAAAGATATTGTAATGTTTGCAATACTGGTGTGATTGAGGATGAAATACATTTTCTTTTTCACTGTAATTCTTATTCTAAGCTAAGAAACACATTCTTTAGTAATATTTATAACATAACAAAGAAAAATAATAATCTTAGCAATGAGAAATATATGTTACAATTATATGTAAACAATAATATACGAAAAGTCTTGAAAGTTACTGTTAAATTTATCAGAGACTGTTTTGAACTTAGAAGTCAATTACTATAGTACTTGACAATTCTTTAAAAAATATGTAAACATTATTTAACAATGTTCAGTGGGCCTTTGCCAATTATTGTAATTGTGTTTGTGCCAATAAGATATTTGTATATATTTGTATTTGTATGATTAAGCGTGATATAAAAATGTCCATCGGTGATTAAACAAAGAGTCTTGGGATATTATTTTTTATTTGCCACTAAATCTAGAGAAAGTCCATATCGCTTCCTGATCGAGAGGCCCGGGTTTGATTCTCGTTCGCGTCAAACATAGGTAGTGATTGTTCCTTCGCCAAGCGCTCTGCATTAGAAGTGAAAGTCACGGGTCTTTCGGATGAAGGATATGGAGAAAACGAACAGTAATCAATATAAAAGTCCATAAAACAATACGATATAGAAGCAGAGCAAACACGTACTTCCATAACAGAAGAGGTGGGATCAGGTACCATATAGGAGTGAGCATCCCCTGTCGACCGGTCATACAATCCGTGTGCTCCTTGTCATGATCGGGAAAAAACGGAAAAATATTTTCAATTCAGTGTATATAAATAATGGACTAACAATTAGTTTGAAAAACGTCATTCAGCATTTGACTCAATGATGATTTTATTTGCTGAGGTCATTGTATCGATCATAGAAACTTTCAACGAGACTACTGATATTCTTGTTTCATCAACTTGTTTGTCAATAGTTTACCTCGTTTTATGTGTAAAATTTATCTGTTTCTACAAAACAATGACAACATATTACTTATAAACCAATTTATGAAAATATTTATTCAAATTTATAACAAATAATATAAATGCCTATATATGTATCATATATATCTTGGGAATCTATAAGAGTTTGTGTTAAAAAAAACAACAAGATCCGACTGTTTAATGGACGAAATTCCCAATGTGCCCAAATAAATAACTATAACAAGCATACGTTTTTGTTTAAATTAACAATTTTCTTCTTTCAAAAGTGCTAATTCTGCGTCTATTTTTCAAAATTTTCTCGGGGGAGGTCCCCCAAACCCCCCTGACAGGAGGGGGTGACCCCTTCCCGCACCTACCCCCTTTCGGCGCTTCGCGCCTCAGTGAAGCCTGTGGCTTCATTTTCTAATGCCTACACATATATTTGATGCACGCTACGCCACTGGACTATATGATATGACTTTTTAAAAAGTCTTGAAATGCATTAGTTTTCCTGAGGATACCTGTATATTTAATAATTTACTTGCATAGGCTTGTAAGGCCGGTGACAGAATTCAACAAATTTTTAAATTTAACAGCAATCGACAATCAATACTTGTAGGTCTTTTTTAACTGGACTGATCAATCAAAAAATCAAACAAGCAATTTCAAAGAATTGTGGTTGCCCGCTTTCGGTGTCTTTATGGGTGAGATGTAATATTGTTTCACATTTAAACGCCCTATCAAATGTCATTTTGAAGTTTTCACCGAAGTTGATTTAATATTGATTTTATGATAATTAAGTCAATTGGGAATCAAGGTGTCAAAAAGCATAGCATTTTCAGAAATATTTTGTTCAAAACCATGACTTGTGTAATATGAAAGTCATTCAAAAGATATGACCAAGGTTTAAGTGTTTTAATATTGTGACGGACGGCCAGACGGTTCATGACAAATGAATGAGATTTAATTTCCGCTTTCGCCAAAGCGGGGAAAAATACTGTTCATCCAATTTATTTTTTACTTTTATTCTGAATGTTCATTTCTATGAGATTTTAAAAATTCGAACAAAAGGCATATTCCTTAAAATTAAGTATTTTTTACCTTCGTCCAGTCGATTGCGTTAGTATAAATCCAGCCATTACTTAAAATGAAATGATTGTTTGCCATCTCTTTGCTTTCATGATTGATTTCACATAATTTTGCTCCGTGGTGATAATTAACAGATTTACACTTGGTTGTCCTTAGACAATGGTCCACACAACCCAAGATACTATAGTTGTCGAAGAAATTGATAACTTTTCTGTCCAGTCTATATCCATACTGTATGTGCGAGAACCCATTCTGCAAACGCCCGAAACAGTGCAGACCTTTGCTGAATCAAATGGCCGTTTGTTGATGAAGAGGAATTGTCTATCTGTAGCACTCCTCCCCACACCATGGGCACACTTAGAAACATAGCCTTCAACTCTAAAAACAAAAACAAAAAAATCTACACACTTAGAAACATAACCATCAATACTACAAACGAAAAATACAATGGAATGAGAAAATCCACACCACATGGCATTCATGCACATTTATAAAATAGCCAAATTAATGATACTAAAATGGATATAATAGCCGAATCTAATTAAATTCAGACTTCTTAGAATTTTACTGTGTTCAGCATAGATCTAACAAGTCTGATTTTAACTAAAATGCTTTCACTGACCTGAAGCAGTTAACAATGTCCTTGTTGACCTTGAGACTGTACTCTTCCAAGATGTCATCACTTGGGTCAAAGGTCACAAACTCTGTAAGACTCTGCATCTGTAGAAGAATGATATCAGCAATAAAAGAAAATGCAGCTTTTAATTTAAAAACCAAGAAAAGTTAACTTATAGTTTGCATACTGTAAAAATCATTTAACTTTGTGGAATCAAACTTTTGTGGTTTTTGTAAAAATTTGCTTCAAAGGGATTTAATTGTGGTTGACAAAAAACAATTCTGTAGTAAAAATATGAACCATCCTATGATAAGTCCACCCACACTGTCCTTCAAAACAAGTGAAAACATTTAATAAGTACATGTATCTGTACCTGTTTTGGTCCAAAAACATCTGCTATATTTTCCCTCAAGGTTTGGTTTCCATTGCTTGACAACACTGTTGACCAACCTCTATTTGTTAAAAAAATTATTAATTACCATTTAAATATTTATTCTGAATCTAATTAATAATACCTGTAGATATTTGATCTGCTCCTAGCTTTTGCTATGTTGCTTACACTGTTTCTGATATATGTGTGGTGCAAATTAATTTCCTCAAAACTAGTATATGGATAAAATTGAGTACATGTACTTTAAAAACTTGGAGAATTATTCTTATTTTGACAATCTGGGGGGGGGGGGGGCCATAACTACATATTTCAGCAGAATAAGATGCATTAAACATTTGTACTAAAAAACTGTTAAAAATATGATCAAAATATGATTTATTCTATAAATAACAATGCTTAGGACACAGTCAGCACAGAGAATGTGACTTATCTGATACCATATGAAATAAAGTGCCTAGAACACAACAGTCATCACAATATGAGAACTTACTCCATGTTGTAGGTAGTTACAGGTAAATCCTGTTCTGTCATGGCAAATTTCTTCTTCTTCACTGGAGCAATGATTGGTTCTGCAAAGGTATGCAAGAGTCAGAGTCAGACATGGTTTTATTTTCTATACTTGCTGCCGACTAGATATTTTTAAAGAATGAGAATGAATTCCATTCTGTGGAAAAACTAGTAGTTAGCATAAATAGATATAGATATGCTACCACTGTAGCTTAGAAATCAATCTTTGTCATCATTTTAAAACTAAATTAATTTTATTGTTACCTGTCAGAGGTTGGGTATCTTCCTCTTGAACGATGGTCTGTAAAAACATTCAGTGAAAAGTTTTTAAAAAGTCTAACGATGGTATAAAAAAAAAAACATTAAATGTAAAATCTTAGTATGACACAAAAACAATTTGTTTGCAGGATGATAACACTCATTGAATTATTTGAATTATGTAAAATGTGTGAATAACTTATTTATTTTCTTGAACATCTGTACCACTGACCTCGACTTCTGGTCCGTAAACCTCCTCCGCTGTAGGGTAATACTTCTTGTCCTCGTGAAGAACCACCTGCATCTCGTTCTGATCATCATCTTGTTCCATATCATCATCATCCTAAAACCATCAGTCAAATTATTCATTATTCATAATTTATCAACAGTTTTATCCATAAAATCTTGACAATGACCAAATTTACAACTTTTGAACTATATATCTAATTTTAAATGAAAAGTTCTACATACTTTAATGTACATACTTTGGTTTCTATGGAGAGAACCATCATAGGCATTTTATGCCTGCTGTTTAATTCAATTCATTATTTATTTGAATTAATATATTTGAATTTTTTTTTTTGTTTAATCAGTAATTAAAGAAACATGTTTTGGGAATAAAATGGATTTTTTTAAGTTTAATAATTCCAACCAGGAGGTAACAGATTAATGACATAGATCTCCACTTACATCTCCATATTCCCTGTCGGCTTGTTCTTCTCTCTCATCATCAGAATCCTCTTCATCATCATCATCACTGTCTAGCTCTGGACCAATATAATTCCCAAACTCATCATACAAATCCTGGTCCATGATTTATTTTGTCTATAAAAATAAAAATAAAAATACTGGTAGAAACAATTCACATACAAAATAGGAATTATGATATTTTTTTTATTTTTGCGAATGTGAATGAAAATTGTTATATTTGGCACCCATGTAGGGAACCATGAATCTCTGGCGGGTGAGAGTGATTGCCCCTAGAACTTTGCCTTATGGTTGTAGGCACTATAAAAGATGAGGGCATCTCATTCTCTTTAGGAAGACAATGTAGTAGTGTAATATACACAGCATCCTACTAGCTTGGGCTAGTGGGTTAACCCTTTAGCTCAATAGGTAGAGCACTAGACTGGAAAGACAGAGCCTCCAAGAATCACAAACGGCACTAAACATGTACATGGAAATCCAGGGGTTGAAATTCATCGATTTTTATAATTTTCTATCTTTACCCTGTCCAAGATGCCTTCCACTTTCAGAGTATTTCCTTAATTTTTTAATAAAGAAGAGAATCAGAATTATGTAAAACCCTATCACCCGCCAGTTGACTACGGAGCAGATTACATGCCAATCAGTTTATGACAGACATCTTTTCTAATGATACGAACAACAAGCCTGAAAAGTCTTTGATCTCACGATTTAAAAAAAAATCGTGTTTTCGACGTGGACTTTTTACGAGGATGACTAAGTTAGAGCCACACTGAAGACTCCTCCACGTAGACACTTCCAGGAATGAATAACTTTTGTCAGTGCGGCCAATTTAGATTACCGTCGAAGATTCATGCCCAAAGCTTAAGATACCTATGTCATCATTCAAAACAAAGAGTATAATTCTACTCGTCAATATTCCACCAAAAGCTTGTCGCTTGTTAATTTGGTTGAATCAACAGGGTAGACCTACCAAACGACATGCTAGAAACGAGGAGAAGTCAAGATCATATCTTATGTCGACGGATACCAGAAACCACTTGCACCGTCTACAAATTTTACGAATGTTATAGATACGAATGCCCACTTGCTATCCGAAAAACCCACAGTAATCCTCAACGGACTCAGTTTACTATTCAACAATTAAACAAGCGAACTTTGAAAAGGAGTTTGGACTTAAGAGGAAATGAGCTAATCCGTAGATTCTATCTGAGACCACAAATTCGTCCAACAACTCCCCGGGAGGCCATGGACGGATATCAGAGGAATGATATACGTGGTTCATTAAGATGCAGGAGACATCAGATGCTCGTACGTCCCTTAAAAACCCGATTGATCTTGGCCATAACTTTTAAACTCTATGTGCTTTGAAGGTCATTGTATCGACCGAAAAAACTTACGAAATAATGACTTTAAACGATACTGCTGCTATTTTTGTATCAGCAACTTGTTTGACAATAACTTACCTCGTTTTAGAATTGTACATACGTAGAGCATGTTCTTGGGTATCGAATCATCTAGAGATATGAACCACGTATAGAGGTGATGGAGGAATATTGCTGCATAAGTAAGGGGAGGAAAAGTAAAAGTCATCACGTTTATCATAGAGCTTGGCTGTTAGATTACCATTAACGTCTTTTTCAAGTAAAGAAAGGCATATACAATCTCAAAAAGGTTTGTTTTGATTAATTTGGTAGTTATTTCTAGTGCAAATCCTTTTATATTCTTCAAAATCTTTCGGAGCGGATCCACTCCGATTTGCTACATTGCAAGTATATGGGACGTATTCTAACTGTGGTGAGGGCTTGTACCGAGACACAGTTAAATAGGTAAAGAGCTAGTAGACCAACTTTAGGGAGATTAACTTGTACAAAGTACTCTAGCCTAACAGACTCGGAGTTCGATCAAATCAGAAAAAAAACAAAATTTATATGATTCAACTTCAACAATAAGAATATATTGCATTGATCTGTTGATCAGCATTTGGCGCACTATTTGAAGACTTACCATGCTTAGATTTGCATTCTGGAAAAATGATAAATGGGGGATGAGGGATAAAAACTACAGAATTATCTATATTCTCATCACACTTACATAATTCATCACTTTGAAAGTTCATCAAACTGGTCAAATCATCGAAAATATTTATGTTTTTCCCCTCTAATTTTGTTTATGAGGAAAGTGAAACTAGCGATTTCAATTAGTTCGTACTTCTTGATATTCGGGTTTTCACATTTTCTAATCCGCAATAACAGGCACTTGTTTCGGTAAAAAAAAAATTAACCCATAGTATAATAATCATTATTAACGAAACAAGTGCCTGTCATCTGTGTCCGCAATACATATTAATTTCTTTTTTTTTTAAATAGAAAATAATTCTCTGCAACAATTCAATTCACTAAATATTGACAATTACCATGTCGGCATACAGTCATGAACATTAATAACATAACACAAATTAACACGATTAATACATGCATATACAAAGTGAGAAATACGAGGTGTACAAAATTGTGTAATCTCAATATTAATATTCATTTTTGACTGCCTTTTCTGGTAACAAAGCACTTTTTCAAGAAACAACATATCCTTCTAGCAGCTGAAATATTTGTAGGATTGACAATTTTTCTAATGGTTTATCACTAGTGTATGCGTTTACATTAAATATATCATTATAATTGCATATATATTGGTCATAATAGCAACAACATATTGGCAACAATAGAGAATGCCATTTTTTATTTTAGAAAATATATGAAAATATATTGAAAATTTTCACTTAAAATTTATCAAAGACATCCTTGGAGTGCACTGCAAAACATCCAATGCTGGTTGTTTAGCCGAACTTAAAAGACTACCACTTTGGTCCAAAATTTCCTTCTCAAGTATCAAATATTCGAATCACTTGAAAATTTCTGATTCTTTGGCCTTTAAACTTTACCAATCCACAAGTAACTGTAATTCCTAGACTAAGAAATTATTTTCTATTCTAGATAATCTCGGATTCTCAAACATTACAAAATATTCAGGTTCCATCCAACACCTGATTTCTACAAGAAAGTATACTTAAGAAAAGAAGTCCTTATGTTGATTTACTCAAAAAAAAGAACTGAGAGATCCGCTCTTAGTAGAATTAGATTAAGCGCACATAAACTTGCAATAGAAAGTGGTAGATATATTTCCACATCAAGAAATGAAAGATATTGTAATGTTTGCAATACTGGTGTGATTGAGGATGAAATACATTTTCTTTTTCACTGTAATTCTTATTCTAAGCTAAGAAACACATTCTTTAGTAATATTTATAACATAACAAAGAAAAATAATAATCTTAGCAATGAGAAATATATGTTACAATTATATGTAAACAGTAATATACGAAAAGTCTTGAAAGTTACTGTTAAATTTATCAGAGACTGTTTTGAACTTAGAAGTCAATTACTTGACAATTCTTAAAAAATTATGTAAACATTATTTAACAATGTCCAGTGGGCCTTTGCCAATTATTGTAATTGTGTTTGTGCCAATAAGATATTTGTATATATTTGTATTTGTATGATTATGCGTGATATAAAAATGTCCATCGGTGATTAAACAAAGAGTCTAGGGATATTATTTTTTATTTGCAACTAAATCTAGAGAAAGTCCATATCGCTTCCTGATCGAGAGGCCCGGGTTTGATTCTCGTTCGCGTGAAACATAGGTAGTGATTGTTCCTTCGCCAAGCGCTCTGCATTAGAAGTGAAAGTCACGGGTCTTTCGGATGAAGGATATGGAGAAAACGAACAGTAATCAATATAAAAGTCCATAAAACAATACGATATAGAAGCAGAGAAAACACGTACTTCCATAACAGAAGAGGTGGGATCAGGTACCATGGAGGAGTGAGCATCCCCTGTCGACCGGTCATACAATCCGTGTGCTCCTTGTCATGATCGGGAAAAAACGGAAAAATATTTTCAATTCAGTGTATATAAATAATGGACTAACAATTAGTTTGAAAAACGTCATTCAGCATTTGACTCAATGATGATTTTATTTGCTGAGGTCATTGTATCGATCATAGAAACTTTCAACGAGACTACTGATATTCTTGTTTCATCAACTTGTTTGTCAATAGTTTACCTCGTTTTATAAATTGTTCATACGTAGAGCATGCTCTTGCGTATCAAATTAACTGAGATATATAAACTCCGTATGCAGGTGATGAAGGTATATTGCGGCAAAAGTAAGCGTTACGATAGAAAAGTTAAATTTATCACGTTTATCATATAGCTTGGTTGTTAGATTACCATTAACGTTTTTCACGTAAAATATCCAAGTATGAAACAGATGTGTCAGACTCTGTGGTAATTATGATCTCAAGCCCACCAGGATATATCGTATCAACATAGGAATGGAATTGACCATTGTTAATTGACAATACGTCGTCGATATATCTAAATGTCGAGTTGAAGGCCAGAACAAGTGTAAACATAGGTCCCGTGTCACGGTAGGCACTGGCACGATGAAGAATCTTCACTCTTCAAGACCCCTATGTGCCGGGTATAGGTCTAAATTTGAAGCCCTCCATCGGCATATGGTTACATCACTAAATGAGTGAAAAATTCTCGAATGGGACGTTAAACAATATTCAATCAATCAATCTAAAGTCCTGGGGCCCGTTTTACAAAAGGTCTTACGACTTAAGGTCAGATTTAATTCTTCTTATAACTTTTCAACTAACATTATATCGAAAATTGTTTTAAACTTTTTAAAAGGAATGTGGTAAGATATTTTTACACAAACATTTTCAAAAATAATGAATTTTACAATAATCTTAAGTTTTTGGTTTTAGGCGTACATGTAAGTTCTTTTGTAAATCGAGCCCAAGACGATTTGTTTGCATAAAACATTCATGGAAAGTAGGACTGCAACGAAATTAGCTGCAGAACTGTAGCGTTTGGTTTATAGTTATGGTGAAACACCAATATGTAAAACCAATGTCATAATGCTACAGTTCTGCAGCTACATCGAAATAAATAATTATGATTACCGAACCCTCAAAGGTAAAATGCATAATCAACCCAGGGCCGTGTACATTGTACAATCTTTCTCGTGCCAACACGGGACCTCCGTTTAAACGCTCTCATCTAAATGACCAGTTTCCACGTTCCGCAATGGATTCGAACCCTTGACTAGTCTAGAGCAGACAACCACTGCATCACACGGGGACAAAAAATAATACACATGTAAACCCGGGAAGCCTTAAATTTACACCAACTATTGAAAAAGTTGTGTCGGGAAAGGTTACACTTTATCAAAATTGGGTCAAACTCCACGGTCAAGGTCAAAGTTTCCAAGTTCTTACCTTTCATTCATACCCTTCATTCCAAGGAAAGGTCTTGTCATATTGAATATATATGTGAAATAGGAGGGCTTAAGGTATTCAATGTATGACGAAGGGATTTAAAATAATTTTACACGTGTTCAAAACTCATTGTTAGATAACGATTAAAGTGAAATGAACCAAATTCACAAGACTGATAACATGTAAGGAGACAGTCATTTTGCACGGTTAAAGTTTTTGAAGAAATATCTGCCCCTAATGAAAATAAGAAAAAAAAGTATTTCCGAAAATTTCTACGGTAAATAATCTATTTTATTTCATAGTTTAATAAAGAGGGAGTTTATGCATATTATCACCAAGAAATTTGTTTGAAATTCAAATTAATTTTTTACAATATCTGATAAAAACATGCGCTGCCCATAGACTTCAATGTAAAGTTCAAGGTGCAACTAATTGGACAATAATCACAATTTTGTAAATTCCTTAGGTGGGAAAATTTATTTGATAACATCATCAAAATGCTACCGTGATTAAAAATACCGGATCATTCATTTAATAGGTATACAAAATATGGTCGTTATACATTAAATATTAGTAGTAGTACCTTAAGTATCCTCTGTTTAAAAGTTATGACCAAGGGTAATTTTTTAAAAGTAAATCAACACCAAGGTCAAGGTATAAGGGGTCCCGCTGGCCGGATCAAAATCTAGGACATAATGAAAATGAAGTGAATTCTGATTGTTAACCCGCTGGGTCGAGACCGAAAGAGACTGAGCAGAAATCCTTTTGGATGGATCTTTCGCCTCTGGGCGCAACTCACAAAACCACTCAGCCCGGTGTGCAAACACATGGATGACCACTATTACTAAATTCCCATATTTCGGGAAAAAATCCAGTTTCTTGTGTCACTGTGTACACCATGAGCCACCTTTGCTAACCTATGGAACATCTAGATATCTTCATCAGAACCAAAAGCAAGATAAGGATATTCAAAACAAATGTCACTGGAGACAACCTTTATGGATCTGAGTCATGGAAGATGACAAATAACATCACCCAAAAACTAGATACTTTGGCTCCCAAACAAGATGTCTTCGTAGAATAGTAAAGATACTACATATATTATTCTGGCCAAACAAGATCAGCAATGAGGAGCTGTATGAAAGAACAGAATAGCAGAGCTGCTATATCTTACCAGATTAAAAAGAGACGATGGAAATGGATTGGCGATGTCATAAGATTGAAATCATCAGATATACCAAGGGTAGCTTTAAGATGGACGCCACCAAGAAAACAAAACAGAGGACTACCAAAGGAGACACAACGACGATCAATTGAAAAAGAAATGAAAGATCAGGTATGGACTTTGTGTATGGTACAGTCAATGTCAGCAGACAGACAGACAGAGATGATCGAGGTCCTCGGTGCAGGCTTTATGTGCTCAAGGCAGGAATAGGACTATGTACACCATGAGCTATATGAGGCATTGCATCATGTTGAAGCTGATTAAAAACTAAGAAAAATGCTTGGGACGAAATCCCTTGATGATCGATTCAAAAGATCGATCTCCCTTTGGTCGAAAGCTAAGACTCCTCGACGGGTCGGGTCAACCTACTTAATTCCCCTTTTGCCTGTAAAAAGAAACCTTTATAAAACCATTGAGATTCTATTAAGAGTTTTTCTCAAGGTTATTTGTACAGCCATTCCCGTGTCACCCAGAGGAAGAGGAGGTCCATTCCAGATCAACCCCCGAAAAGGATATAGAAGCCAATATATAGGAAAAGTGAAAATAATGGGGAAATTTACCTGGAAAAACCGGAAAAATCAAAACGTAAACAACACGATCTGACGTTTCACCTACTTTTTGAAGGTATATGTCTTGGAAGCGATTGACAGCTACCTGTGCATTGTGACTTCATAAACTGTATAAATACATATACTGTATTTCTAAAAGAACTTAAGAAAAGAGATATTCTGATTTTTTTTCTCTCACTACTAAAATAGAGTTTTAAAACAAAAATACTGTGATCTGACTTTCTAAAGCCCAATCTGTTCCGAGATCCGACTTCTATCGACATGATTTTTAAAGTCAGTTTTGAACATTCTAAACGACTTATAAAAGTATGACAGAGAAAAAACTTAGAAAGATTTTTATAGCAACAGGTAGAAAATTGAATTTCTGGAAAAGAAATGCACTGTACGAACAGAGATACAGGAAGTTAATCGAGATCGACAACTACAGGAATTACGGAACGTATCCGAACATCCGGCCTGGAGAGGGATGGGCGCCGCCGTGTCATATTGCACAAGACACACCATGATGAAGACAACCATAACTGAATCTATACCGGCTCGGTCGTCGCCCGGACAAGGACCGCGCCTCCCGCTTCACACCAGAGCGGAGAGGATACTAGTAAGCACACAAAAGGTTCTCAAAGAACAAAGTTATGTGTCAGTGACGAACACGTGGATGATTTCTACAACCAACTTCAAGAAATCATTGATAAAATACCCAAGAAAGACATTTAAATGGTACAAGGTGACTGGAATGATAAGATTGGGAAAAATGCTCAAGCATTCTGGAAGGATATTTGCGACCTACAACAAATGAAAGAGGTCATCGACTGCTTAAGTTCGCCGCTACCAAACAAGCTTATACTGGCAAACACACTGGGACTTCACAAACCAAGGAACTGGACATGGACTAGACCAGGCGGCCAATACCGAAATCAGATTGACTACATTATGGCCCAGAAGCGGTTCAGAGCAGGGGTAAACACGACACGCACGCGTACCATCCCGGTGCGGACAATAGGAAGCGATCAAGATCTAGTCATGATGTCATTCAGAGTCCATCTAAAACAAATCAGGAAATCCAAGTTTACCAGACTTCAGTATAACCTGGAGAAGTTAAAAGATCCACTATAAGAGATGAATTTCAGGCGAAGATTGGAGGGAAATTTGCAGCCCTGTCTACACTGGATGAAAACAACTTTGACCTTGAACCAGCGGTTAAGTCTTTCAAAGAAGCAATATTTGAAACAGCCAAAAAGATAATGGGGAAACAAAAACGCCCAAAAAACCATGGGTTACCGCCTGTGACAGGAGACGGGAGCTGAAAAATAAGAAAGACAACCCAAAGGAGCTCAGAAATACAGAGAAACAGACAACAAAGTCAAGAAGGAGATGAACAAAGCTCAAAATAAATAGATTGAAAACCAGTCTGATGAAATCGAAGAAACAACACTAAGAAAGCGTATCAAGTGGTTGAAGACCTCACCACGGAGAAACAGATATGGCCAACTCCATGGACACAATCACTGATTATCACCTATGTAACAACTACCGGACCATCAGTTTAATAAGCCACCCAAGCAAGGTGATTTCGAAGATCATATTAAATAGACTGAAACCTGTAGCAGAGACCATCATTGCTGAAGAGCAAGCAGGCTTTAGAGCAGCAAGAAGTACCACAGAACAGATATTCAACTTATGAATAATCTGCAAGAAGTACCTACAACACCAACAAGACCTCTATCATGTTTTCATTGATTTCAAAAAAGCCTTTGATAGAGCGTGGCATGCTGCCTTATGAACCCCCATGAGGAAATACACTATCAATGCCAAGTTGCCAACCTTGTTCGAGTGATCAAAGAGTTAAACAAGAAGGTCACTAGTGAAATTCTCCTGAGTAATAGCATTGGTGACTGGTTCCGCACAACGTTAGGAATATGCCAAGTCTGTCTGCTTTCTCCCACCCTCTTTAACATTTTCCTTGAAAGGATTATGGAAGATGCTCTCGATGATCACAAAGGCACAGTCTCCATCGGAGGAAGAACCGTCACAAATCTGCGATTCGCTGATAACATATATAGCCTTGCAGGGAAAGAGACCGAGCTAACCATCTTCGTAAATTCCCTGTCCAGCCATATTTTTTCTTCGTGCATTTCTCCTTTCTTACTACATTTGGTGACGAGTGTTGGAGGGTGTTCAGGTTACAGTGTATATGTTTATTAGTAATTCCTGGCAGGGCCCAAGAAACTGTGTCTTCGAGGTCGAAGACTGTTAAAGGAGGGACGAATAGAAGTTTGGGCTCTCCGGACCGTGGATATCTCATGCAGTGGTAAGAGCACCTGACTAGTTATGCAGGGGTCACGGATTCGATTCCCGGTCCAGCTATTTGTTTTCTTCATGTATTTCTCAACAGCTTAAAAACTTACGAATTTTCAACTTTATACACAACCATTCCCCACGATAAATTAAAGTCCAGCTCATTTGCAAAATTATTTTGTTAAAACAAATTCTGATTGCGCACTAAAGTACTCTGAAGTTGACATAAAAAAGATGCTTGAGTTTCTGATTGACAATATCTATGTGGTTTTTGAAGACAGGTATTCCAACAATGTATTGGAATTCCCATGGGTACCAATTGCGCTCCGTGACTAGCAGACCTATTTTTATATTCATATGAAGCAGAATTTGTGCAAAATCTAATGCGTGAAAAGAAGAAAACACTTGATGTGGCCTTCAACTCGACATTAAATATATCGACGACGTATTGTCAATTAACAAAGGTTAATTCCAATCCTACGTCGATACGATATATCCTGATGAGCTTGAGATTAAAGATACCACAAAGTCTGACACATCTGTTTCATACCTGGATATTTATCTTGAAAAGGACGTTAGTGGTAATCTAACAACCAAGCTATATGATAAACGCCCATCTTCGCTAGCCAAGGGTTTCTGATACGCTCCTCTCCTCATAAACCCTTGGCATACGGTGAAGTCAAAAGACGGGATTGTTTTCCGTCACGTGATCTCGAATCTATCAGGTACGCACAGATTGCGTCATCGCCAGAAATAAAGCAGGTGTTAAAAAAAAATAAATCAACGTTTTTTCAAGAATAATTAAGAAGCAATAATTGAGTTAAGTTTATTCATTATTTATAGAACAAATTTGAAGCTTCAATATAGATTCTTAATCACATATTTAGAAGATATTGGATGACACCATGGCTATAGAATGTTATCTTACGGATCGTTGTTTACTTGCGTTTTTCATTTCCGAGACTAAAGAGTGAAGAAGTATCCCGAACGCAAATATCGTCATTTACAAAAAACAATTGCTGATTGGTCGACCTGGGTGCACTGAAATCCAATCAGAACTCTGGGAAAAAATCCCGATTTATGTGAACATCGTATGCCAAGGGTTTATGAGGAGAGTAGCGTATAAGAAACCCTTGGCTAGCGAAGGTGGATAAACGCCATGAATTTAACTTTTCTATCGTCAACTTGCCTTACTTATGAAGCAATATACCTTCATCACCTGCATACGGTGTTTATATATCTCAGTTGATTCGAAACACAAGAGCATGCTCTACGTATAAACAATTTCTAAAACGAGGTAAATTATTGAAAAGCTGATGAAACAAAAATATCAACAGTCTCGTTTAAAGTCATCATTTCGTAAATTTTATGGTCGTTACAATGACCTTTCAGAAAATACAATCTATCATTGAAACAAATGCTGACTGACGTTTTTCATACTAAATGTTAGTCCATTATTTACACACTGTTATTTCCCGATCATGACAAGGAGCACACGGCGGGTGTGACCGGTCAGCAGGGGATGCTCACTCCTCCATAGCACCTGATCCCACCTCTGATGTGTTGGAGGTCCGTGTTTGCTCTGCTCCAATTTTGTATTGTTTTATGGACTTTGATATTGAATACTGTTCGTTATCTCCATATGCTCCTTTTCCTACTACATTTGGAATAGTTGTATTACCACCACCACCACAGCCATTTGCAGTTTAATGCGAGGATGTCAGCAATGCGATAAAAGGTTGTTTGATAAATTACTCGCTGGTCACCAGAGCAGAGGACAGACACGAGGAAGGAATTGTATAAAGATCATAAGAAGTAACCATCTCATTCTGTGCTACGTTTAATAATGCATCAGCGTCCCCAATCTGTGCGTGACTCAGCGCGAATGTCAATATTGCGACCGCTTAGCCATAGAAGCCATGTCCAATTATAACACGATGGAACTATCGTCGTTATCCACAATTTGCAAGGGAACGACGGACAGTTCATATTAAACTAGTGCTAATTGTAACGGGGACAGTTACAGATGTTCCCCAAACGCTCCCCAACTCCCTTTTGGTGCCATATTCCCTGTAAGCTTCATTAAATAGGACAAAATCTATGCATTTGAGACTTTAACAACGCCAAGTTCATTCAAATTTTAGCATTGCACGCGTGCGCATGTGAATGCATGTGCGTAATGACCATATCTTGTCTACACAATCTATACATTTTAATATACTAAATATTAAAGTGTTAATCCAAAAGTATTTAAAAATACGCTCATTCAAGTGTATTTTTGATTTAACTCATTTCACGTGCACGCACGTGCATACATGAGCATGATGTCCATATCTTCTTGTAGACGTCCATTACATCTCTCTATGTTCTAAATCCCACTCCGTTTGGTTGAAAACCAAAGCAGTTATAGCTGTTTAAAGTTTCAGCCAATCAGATTACAGTGCAAGTACACGCACGTGTATGCATGTGCATGGCGACCATATCATGTTGTAGAAGTTCATTATATCTATCTATGTTACAAATCCCATCCTGTTTGGTTGAAAACCAAGGGAGTAATAGCTATTTAAAGTTTAAGCCAATCAGATTGCAGCGCACGTGCAGGCACGTGGTTTTATGACAAATGCTATATATCATGTTGTAGGATATATTAATGCATGGCTATGTTCAAAATTTCATAGGATTTCGTCGAAAAACAAGAAAGATATAGAGACTTTAGTTTCAGCCAATCAGAACAAAGCGCACGTGCATGCGCGTGAGATCTTGCTATTTTGACCATGTCATCATGTCTATATTACTAATAAATAATCAAATTATGAGTTTCAAAGCATTTCATTAAAAAATAAAAAAGTTACGGCTGTATCTATTATATTGGTCATTTCACGTGTTGCACGCGCACGCTCTTGCAAGCACGTGCGCGCAAAATGACCTTGACTAGGCAAATCTACATAACATGTCTACTAACCCTAAAAAGGTTTTACCTACATCGGATGAACAGTTTACAAGATCATTCCCGGACAAAAAAGTACCCAGGAAGAAGAAGAAGAAGAAGAAGAAAAATAATAATAATAAGAAACAGAGTAAAAACAATATGTTCCCCAACTTCGTTTGGGGAACATAATTACTTGTTCCTTACCTTCTGTATGAATCTTCAGAGCATCACCTATGGCAATAAAATCTTACACATGTACATTGAAATCCATGGTTTATTGTTCATAAATACTTATAATATTTTTTATTCTACCTTTGGCCCTATTCACGATATCGCCCGCTTTCTGATTCACTCAAACTGAAAAAAATATTTTCCTCATCTTTTCGATAAGAAAGAGAATCAGAATTACGTCCTCAAGAGTCGGGACCCTATCACGCGCTAGTTGACTACAATGTAGACTACTTGTCTATCAGTTCACGACAAGCCTTTTCACAGTGATACAATCAACAAGTCTGAAAGTCTTTGATTTCAAGAGAGTTTTTAAAGCATCGTGTTCATACTTTGATACATTACGAAGATGGTATGCTCAGTTTTATGCCACACTGAAGACTCGGTTCCACGTTGACCCATTAAATTCCTTGAGTGCATCACTTTTATCAATGCAGCCAATTTAGATAACCATCGAAGAAACATGTCAGAAGTACCAGTGTTTTCATTCCAAACACATGCCTTGTCAGCAAATACAATTTATCATTGAGTCAAATGCTGACTGACGTTTTTCATACTAATTGTTAGTCCATTTTTTTACACATTGAATTAACGACGGATTTTATTCTTTATCCTTTATTTCCTGATTATGACAAGGAGCACACGGCGGGTGTGGCCGACAGCAGGGGAAGCTCACTCCTCCATGGCACCTGATCCCACCTCTTATGTTTCGGAGGTCTGTGTTTGCTCTGCTCCTATTTTGTATTGTTTTATGGACTTTAGATTTTGAGATTGAATACTGTTCGTTATCTCCATATCCTTATGGTAAAATCCTACTCGACATTATTCCACCAAAGCCTCTCGTTGACGAAGTCCGTTTAAGGACAGATGATACCAACAAACTTTTGTCAACAAATATGAAAATAACAACTAGAGTCATGTTCTAATGTTTAAAATGAATAACTTTCATCGCGTAGTTTTTAATTTTTTTATTCAAATTGTTACGAAAATGGGATTTGAAGTGAAAAATATTTGTATAGACAAATAAGGGTGGTTTCATAGAGACAGAATTTAAAGGTCACAAAAGGTTTACAAATTCTTTATATTCTGGAAATTTACTATTTTTATCATTTTCAATGAAATTAAGCCAAAATATATACCTATCCTGGCATCCATTTATTGTTTGTATCATCTGTCCTTAATCAACAAGACGGAACTACCATACGACAAGCTTCTGGAACTGGTACAGGAAAATGTTTGTGTTTTAATAAGTAAGGATGTAGGGAACAGACTCAAAGTGTCTGATGTCTCCTGCATCGTAATACAACCACGAAACATTCCTTCGATCTTCGTAGATGGCCTCCCGGAAGTTGTTGATCGAATTTGTTCTCCCAGATAGGAACTAGGGATGAGCTCATTTCCTCTTAAGTTTAAACTCCTTTTCAAAGTTTGCTCGTGTAATTATTGGTAGTAAACTAAAGAGTCCATTAAGAAAAAATTTGAGTCAGAAGATTCGGATAGGAAGTAGGGCATCCGTACCTATAACATTCGTAAAATTCGTAGACGGTGCAAGTGGTTCCCGGTATCCGTTGACGTTATAAGATCCAATCTTGACATTCCCCGTTTCATCGTCTGGTAGGTCTGCCCTGTTCATTAAATCAACTTTACCAGCGATAGGCTTTTGGTGGAATACAGACGAGTAGAATTATACTCTTTGTTTTGAATGATGACATTGGTATCTTCGGCATGAATCTTCGACGGTAATCTAAATTGGCCGCACTGACAAAAGCGATTCGTTCCTGGAAGTCTCTGTGTGGAAGAGTCTTCCGTGTGGCACTAACTGAGCACATAATCTTCAAAAGATGTCCACGTCGGAGACACAATATTGAATAAAAAATCTTTCTTGAAACCAAATACTATTCCGACTTGTTGTTCGTGCCATTGGAAAAAGGCCTGCCATACCCTGAAAGACATGCAGTCTGCTTTGTGGTCGAATGGCGGGGGAGAGGGTCCAACGTAATTCTGATTTTCTTGAGGAAATACTTGTACTCTTTTTCAATCGGGTGAATCTAAAAGTGGAAGGCATCTTGGACAGGGCAAAGGTAGAAAATTATAAAAGTCGATGTCTTTCAACCCGCGGATTTCCATATACATGTTTAAGATTTATTGCCGTTGGTGATTCTTGGAAGATTCATACAAGAAGTATAGATCAAGTGATTTAAAATGAACTGTCTGTCGATTCCTTGACAATTGTGGGCTATGCCGACGATCCCAACGTGTAAGAAGGTGGAACTCTCATCTCCTGTGCAGATGGGTTGTATTAACCACTCCATGAAGTGTTTTAAAGTATTCGCCCGATAAAAGACGTAATTACGGGGTCCCATACGTCCCTAATGAGGACAGTGTCTTCTATTGCTAAGTTGGCGCAGTGTTGACAAAAGCGCCAAACCACGCAGAAATTGGGGACATGGATGTCGTTTTTTTTTTTGGGCGGGGTTTATTCGAAATCGAAATAAATGTACCACCGTAGTGATTCGTTTCTCTTTTTCCTCTCGGGTTTCACTGGTACCTAGCATGTACAGAAGGTCACTAGTTACGTACTTCTTACAGATCTTGCATTGTTTCTGTCCTGAGTATTGCTGATCTGCGAGTAAATTTTTAGACATCCACACAGTGATCCATGGTATCGTCCCATTAAACTGCATTTGACTGTGGCTGTCTTTCTATCGTGAGATCGTGAATTACTTTCTTAAAAAACCTTCTCCGAGGTCATGGATTGTCTCCTAAACATGGAGAACAGAGATGAGGTCCCTTGGTACGATGGTATTCCATGTTCCTGAACTCTTCATCGCAATACTGGAAATAATAGGTATATTTGACATGGTGATGATGGTCTATATTAACTAATTTGTTTAATCAGAGATGCTTGAGTTTCTGATTGAAAATATCTGTGTGGTTTTTGGGGACCCCATGTATGTATGTAAATATAGATAGTACTCATATGAAGGAGAATTTTTCCAACATTTTATACGTGAACAGAAGAAAACATTTGCTGTTTCCTTCACCTAGACATTTAGATACATCGACGACGTATTGTCAATGAACAATGGTTATTCCATATCCTTCTTATCTGCATTCTCATAATGTCTATATGATGTATCCCGGTGAGCTAGAGATAAAAGATACCAGAGTCTGACAAATCTGTTTCATATTAGGAAATTTTACTTGAAAAAGACGTTAATGGTAATCTAACAGCCAAGCTCTATGATAAACGTGATGACTTTTACTTTTCCTCCCCTTACTTATGCAGCAATATTCCTCCATCACCTCTATACGTGGTTCATATCTCTAGATGATTCGATACCCAAGAACATGCTCTACGTATGTACAATTCTAAAACGAGGTAAGTTATTGTCAAACAAGTTGCTGATACAAAAATAGCAGCAGTATCGTTTAAAGTCATTATTTCGTAAGTTTTTTCGGTCGATACAATGACCTTCAAAGCACGTAGAGTTTAAAAGTTATGGCCAAGATCAATCGGGTTTTTAAGGGACGTACGAGCATCTGATGTCTCCTGCATCTTAATGAACCACGTATATCATTCCTCAGATATCCGTCCATGGCCTCCCGGGGAGTTGTTGGACGAATTTGTGGTCTCAGATAGAATCTACGGATTAGCTCATTTCCTCTTAAGTCCAAACTCCTTTTCAAAGTTCGCTTGTTTAATTGTTGAATAGTAAACTGAGTCCGTTGAGGATTACTGTGGGTTTTTCGGATAGCAAGTGGGCATTCGTATCTATAACATTCGTAAAATTTGTAGACGGTGCAAGTGGTTTCTGGTATCCGTCGACATAAGATATGATCTTGACTTCTCCTCGTTTCTAGCATGTCGTTTGGTAGGTCTACCCTGTTGATTCAACCAAATTAACAAGCGACAAGCTTTTGGTGGAATATTGACGAGTAGAATTATACTCTTTGTTTTGAATGATGACATAGGTATCTTAAGCTTTGGGCATGAATCTTCGACGGTAATCTAAATTGGCCGCACTGACAAAAGTTATTCATTCCTGGAAGTGTCTACGTGGAGGAGTCTTCAGTGTGGCTCTAACTTAGTCATCCTCGTAAAACGTCCACGTCGAAAACACGATTTTTTTTTAAATCGTGAGATCAAAGACTTTTCAGGCTTGTTGTTCGTATCATTAGAAAAGATGTCTGTCATAAACTGATTGGCATGTAATCTGCTCCGTAGTCAACTGGCGGGTGATAGGGTTTTACATAATTCTGATTCTCTTCTTTATTAAAAAATTAAGGAAATACTCTGAAAGTGGAAGGCATCTTGGACAGGGTAAAGATAGAAAATTATAAAAATCGATGAATTTCAACCCCTGGATTTCCATGTACATGTTTAGTGCCGTTTGTGATTCTTGGAGGATTCATGAAGGATATGGAGATAACGAACAGTGTTCAATATCAAAGTCCATAAAACAATACAATATTCGAGCAGAGCAAACACGGACCTCTAATACATCAGAGGTGGGATCAAGTGCCATGGAGGAGTGAGCGACCCCTGCCGACCGGTCACATCCGCCGTGTGCTCCTTATCATGATCGAAAAATTCGTCGTCAATTCAGTGTGTAAATAATGGACAAACAATAAGTATGAAAAACGTCAGTCAGCATTTGTTTCAATGATAAATTGTATTTGCTGACAAGGTCATTGTATCGACCAAAGAACTTACGAAATTATGACTTTAACGAGAGTTCTGATATTCTTGTTTCATTAGCTTATCTGTCAATAACTTACCTCGTTTTAGAAACTGTTCATACGTAGAGCATGCTCTTGTGTATCGAATCAACTGAGATATATAAACACCGTATGCAGGTAATGAAGGTATATTGCTGCATAAGTAAGGGAAGTTGACAACAGAAAAGTTAAAGTCATCACGTTTATCATAGAGCTTGGTTGTTAAATTACCATTAACGTCTTTTTCAAGGAAAATATCCAAGTATGAAGCAAATGTGTCTGACTCTGTGGTATCTTTTATCTCAAGCTCCCCAGGATATATCGTATCGATATAGGAATGGAAAGGAAATATTCATTGTTAATTGATATTACGTCGTCGATATATCTAAATGTTGAATGGAAGCAAGTAAAAGTATAGATCAAGTGATTTAAAATGAACTGTCTGTCGATTACTTGACAATTGTGGGCTATGCCGACGGTCCCAACGTGTAAATAGATGGGATTCTTATCTCCTGTGCTAGTGGGTTTTAATAACCACTCCATGCAGTAATTTAAAGTATTCGCCCGTTTAAAGACGTAATGACGGGACCTCATGAGTCCGCAATGAGGACATAGGTCTCCTAAAGCTTAGTGGACGCAATATTGACAAACGCGCTAAGCCACGCAAAAATTGGGGACGCAAATGCTGTTTTTATCGGATGCGATCGATATAAATGTACAACTGTAGTGATTCATTTCTCTTTTCCCCTCGGGTTTCACTTGGACTAAGCACGTACAGAGGGTAACTGCTTACGGACTTTAAAGATCTTGAATTATTTTTGTCCTGAGCAGTGGTGACCAGCGAGTAATTTTTTAGACACCCATTTATCACAATCATCCATGGTATCGTCCCATTAATTTGTACTTGACTGTGGCTGTCTTTCTACCGTGAGATCGCAAATCATTTTTATGAAAAACCTTCTTGAGAGCAAAAGGCATCCCTGGCACCCAATGCAGGAGTACAGCTCCGGTCTAGAGGGAATGGAGTGTCCCCTAAACATAACGAACAGATACGAGGACCCTTGGTACGATAGTCTTCCATGTTATAAGAGGAACATTTTTTGTATTCATATAAAGCAAAATTTGTTCAAATTCTTACGTGAAAAGAAGAGAAACATTTGCTATGGCCTTCAACTCGACATTTAGCTATATCGACGACGTATTATCAATTAACAATGGTTATTTCCACTCCTATATATCGATACGATATATCCCGTTGAGCTTAATATAAAAGAAATACCACAGATTCAGACACATCTATTTCTTATTTGGATATTTTGCTTTACAAAAACGTAATCTAACAACCTAGCTCTATGATAAACGTGATGACTTTAACTTTTCTACCGTCAACTTCCCTTACTTATGCAGTAATATACCTTCATCATCTGCATACGAAGATGGTATATCTCAGTTGCTTCGATACACAAGAGAATGCTCTACGTGTGTACAATTTCTAAAACGTGGTAAATTATTGACAAATAAGTTCATGAAACAAGAATATCAGCAGTCTCGTTTAAAATCATCATTTCGTGAGTTCTATGGTCGATACAATGACATCCAAAGCACGAACAGTTTAAAAGTTATCATCAAGGTCTATCAAGATTTTAACGGGTAGATCAATTGTCAATCTCGAAGAGTAAAATTGTTGAAACGTAAGGAAAAGTCTCGTCACAACATATTACATCTGTATATGAAAGCCACAGATTTACACTCGTACAGTGAAATTATTATAATTATTTAAATTATTTTAGACCACATAATCAAACGTTGCATTTTAAATCAAAATATCTCATTGTTTTCTGTGATAGTTAATTAAGATTAAAACTCTTCTTCAAAAGTAATCTTTCTTTAAAATATTTAACACTAATTGAGAAAGAAATATTTTAAAAGTGATGAAAAATGTTTAACGTTATGTAGCCTTCCTTAATTCACACTCGACATGATCCGCCACAACGGCTATAAATAAAGCTTAATCCGTTACAATTATGATTATTTTTCTTCCTCGACTGTACCTTTAGCGGGACCGCTGCCCGATACATTGTCGATTAACGTGAATACAACTGTACTTCTGGTTGTCTGAGGTCGATGCATGGACATGGTGCCAACTCTTTTGCGAAAAAAGCAACTACAGAGGTTTGTTAATATACTAGGCTTTTATCGTATCTTTACTATTAATTTCTTCCCCAGGAAGATTTGCATGACTGAGTCTTCTGACACGAGGCCAGTGGGGTTTATTGTTGTAAACAATCGAGAGAATGTGGAGAGAACGTCCGGTGTGTTTATTTCACCATGCATATAAATCTTTGGGATTATTGATTTCTTTTGTGATAGTTTCGCTTCAGCATTGTATGTCTAGCCTTATTCGATTTAAATGTTGGAAATGTACATGTATGTATGTAAATATAGATGGTACTCTTCTTGATAACAAGGGGCGGGAAACTTCCAGATACATGTATTTCCCCTTAGGGTTTCGACTATCATCTTGATTACTTTGTTCTTGTTGCAGCTTTACAGAAGAATATAAGCCAAATTAATATTTGATCGGATTACACAAAAATTGAAACTTTGTATCGTTTTACTTGCAGGAGAGTGACTCGTACAGCATGCTTGAAATTAATTAGCAGTTTCACCTGCATAGACTTAACTCAGGTAAAGATATTTCATATATATGTAATGGTTATAAGCCGAAAACTGTCCATTATGTCAGATATTAGACGACCCGAGGCGCGTTAGCGCCGAGGAGAGTCTAATATCTGACATAATTGTCAGTTTGAGGCTTATAACTTACTTAAAACATTTCACCATTGTCGAACACTTCCATTGTTAACTTATTGGACAGCCACAGGTAAGGTCTCGTTCTGCTTGGATGACTACCTGGCACTGTTCATCAAGTTAGGCCAAAGAAAACTAGTTTTGGTTTTTCTTCTGTCTTTATTATTAGTAGGCATCATCGAGAGGTGTTTTATATCAAAAAATATGAACATTAACTTTGTTTAGTCTTATTTATCCGCATTGCGACATTTTTATTTATACTACGCATGCGTAAAAGTCAGTTCTACTAAATTCTTTACAATTTATTCATTTTGCAACGCAACGACCACGGATGAAGACGTACATTTTAATTTCGAAAAAAAAAGACCTTCAGAATCGGGTGTTTTGACGATGCCATTTATCGATTACACCAAGATGCCTCAGTTCAGGTTTTTACTGTGTAATCCGGATACATGTATATGTTCTTATGTTTCGGAATTTGCAAGAAACAGTTCACGTTAAAAGGTAATTTTTGTAAAGCAATAGGATTTGAAGGATTTTACTCAAACAACTGTTTAAGCATTTTCTATGAAATTGGGAGCTTATTCCTGGTGTATTTTTTTAAAAATGCAATTATCTTTTGTAAGCAGGTTTCGAACTCGGAAGGATTTTACTCCAGCCACTGCTTGAAACGACAGATACTCGCTTAAACGACGCAGGACTAGGTGCACAAATGGTCAGAAATCACCGGACGAAATTACAGATTCCATTGGAATTTCGTGCTAAATTTTGTGCTAAATGCAGAAGAATGGATATTTCAATAAAAATAAAATCCAAGGTTGTGTGTAAGAAAACACATGCTTCTCATCCATATTTTGTGTCCATTGGATTCTATATATGTTCCGTGGATCAATCATTGTGAAATTAATCTATCATATAGCAATGAACGGCGAATTTAGGAAATTTATGATCGGAGCCACGGATGCGTTTACAATAATGAATTTGAGACATTCAATTCACTGGATTATTTGTGCCATTTTCAATAGGATTTTTTGTGAAATATTAACATTTAACGCTACTAATCTCCTATATTGTTCATAGTAAATTGTTTGATTTGTCATTGCCTTTTCAGCGGTGTTTACTTATTTGCCTCGCCCTTTGTTCTCATTTTAACGTTACCTGTACCTGTCCAATAAGTTGAATCTTATTGGACACCTACAGGTAACTTATTGGACGGGGTGCAGGACAATAACAAATTTATTGAACCAGGTTTAACAAAAGATGACGTCACAAAAATGTTTTAAGTCTTAATATAAAAAATGTCATTAAATTACAGTTAGAGAGCAAAGATAAAGACGGCATACAGTACTTAACTGCTAAAGCATTGTAAGGCCATTGTTTTATCAATATTCTTCTTACTGGTTAAGCTGACACGCACTGTGGAATTACGCCGGGGGATCGGTTAATGAAAATTATCAATAACCATGGCATGGCAGTGTCGGCTACGAAAATATTTCGTATAAGAGGAAGAATTTATAGCCCTCTGATTTTTTTTTTCAAGAAAGTTCTTACTATTTAAACCCAGCGAACCATTTCTTTTAGTGGCTATGTCAATAAACCTTTGTAATAAAATACTGTATGTCATGAGTATCTATTTGCCTTTTTAAAATCATTTAAAGCCGATATTTTGAATCATTTATGTAGTCATTACATTGAATACGAGTTTGACAGTACACACTTTTATGGAAACCAAACAATTAAATAACGACAGCTGAACTGAGGGACCACCAAGACACCGAATAATTCACTTTTACCACAGAATGTTTTACCTTTTAATATGAGTGATCTTTGATTAGATAATGAGGAAGTTTCAAATATATAGAATGTAAAAATATTCTGACTTTTTTTTGGTGATAATTGATGAGCTAATGAGGAAATTTTAAATATATAAATGTAAAAAAAAAATGAGCTAGAATTTTGGGAGCGTCTCAAAACTTGAAAGGAGACGTTATGGTTACAAATACGCACTGTACATGTACATACACATACATTAAATTAAGCAATGAATTGTCATTTTTTGTCTCATAACTGCAATGGTGTGTGCAAACAAATTGAGTAACGCGCGTTAGCGCGTTATGAAAATTTGTTTGCACACACCATTGCAGTTATGAGACTGCAACTTTCAAAAAATGATAATTCAATGCTTATATTTACATTTTATAGCCCCTGTATTGTCCGCAATTTTAATTTTTTAAAATAAAATTCCCTCCTTATCCTTCATGTGAGTTGCAATTTAAAGAACAGCGTATGGAACAGCTTAATCCAAGTTTCCCGCCAGAGTTTGTTTGCGCACAAGCCAAAATCCGCAAACGAAAATAGTGCACAATAAAACAGATAACAATAATCAAAGTTTTCTTATTTTTCAATCTAAAAATGATAAACTTTATTTTGCAACAAAGAAATACAAATGAATGGTATAAAAGACATAAAGTTTTCGCTTTGTTTAAACTGTAATGGTGTAGTCCCTGTATTCATACGCCAGACAGACTTCGGTAATTTGGTCTTGTGTGTTATGTGTATTTATCACTTGTAATTTTATAATGCTTTTTATTAGGGTCAAACAAAGTAAATGTAAATATTGATGTATTGTATTGCAGCCTAGTCACGAAACCTTTCTCTTCCCTAAATTACGATGTTGCACAGCATTCATTCATTTGTCACACTTTTGTCTTCAAGATCAAACTTAGCAAAAACTAAAAGGATATCAGAGATAAGACTCTAATTTCCTCCAAGATTAACGAAATAAACAAGAAATAACAAAACTGTCAAACCAGATGATATATTTTAAAAAATTCATTCAATTAATTTCACGTTTGGATGTATTAATTACTCAAGACAGTAGACAATAACCTACCAGCACATACACTGTTTGACGTTTGTTAACTTAATTAATTTCCTTATTTATGATAAGTAAAATGTCATTGTTAGTTTGCGTATTTGTTTCCCCAAAATAAGGTGATGTTACAGGGCTTTCAGCAACTAAAAAATAAGCATTTGGAAAATTTTATATTCGTTGATATATTGGCCTTGTTCGCAATTACAACGTACACTGGCCACTGGGTCGTATATTTGCTGACATGTTTCTAACCAATTGTTAGATCGTCGTTTTTATACGACTACAGTTGTTTCGTCTGCCTGATCAATACAGGGTTCATTGTACGCGTGTTACGTCGACTGGGGATGTTTACTCCTCGTACGAACCTGATCCTCTTACGGAATTTCTGGATGATTCTCTTTTTTTTGCCCTGTTTACAAATTTTAATGTTTGTACATTTTTGTGATCGAACAATCATTACGGTTATCCACATATCCTCAACTTCTTTCAACCAAGACGTTTCGCGTAAGAAATTAAATACTTAATTTTTTGAAAGCTTTCTTAATGAGTGTTTTAAAATTCAACGACTGATTTGGATTTGATAGGAATCTGGGTGCACTTGAAAAGTAAGAGTTTTATTAATTCGTCAGATGATCGTACCTTTCTTTATACTCAGCAATACGAGCAATAGAGAGAAAACCCAGAGACCGTTAAAATGAACCAAACCCCTTCCATTTCCCAATTAAAACCCCCGTTATATAAATGTACTGCTAAAGAAACTGTATAAGTGTGATGCCTCGGTGGTAGAATGGTAAAGTTTCATCTCTTTGATGGAACGGATCCCATATTTTTTTAATCGATCTCCGTAGGTATCTTGTAATCTCTCTTAAAAGCAGCAGTAGAGTCGTTTAACAGTTTTTGAATAAATAAAAATTTTCATAATTGTAATTATTATTTTACTGTGTTGCATCGAGAGACAAATCAAATCCGATCATCACCTGAAAGTATAAATATTTGCCTTTTTCTCACCCTTTCCTTAAAGATGTTTACGAATCATGTGAAGTTTTAAAATAAGCAGACTTTAATATAACAATTTTGGACAAGGCATATGAATATTAAGAAACATTTTCCCTATGTGTATAGCTTCTGTGCATCCAAATCGTCTATAATTGAATGGACATAAGAACTACAGATGATGCGTATACATCTGCAGATTACACCCCATCCTCCTTAAACGGTGTCACTCAGGTACTATACGAGGCAGTCAAAGTCAGAAATAGAGTTTTACATATAAAGAACATGTAGAAAGGGGATAAACAGCTAAATAGAATTTTATTTTTGACAACAGGAAAATCCACTTTTCAAGGCAAACAACAGTAAATTTATATAGGAGTATACTATCACATTGCTACATCTTCAAATTTTAGAGAAGCCTGGGAAAAAATACAAAAAATATATTACATTTTATTTATTATTAAATTATGAATTAAGACTTTATAAATGAATAGCCAATTTTCCACTTGCATTTTTTTTTAAATTTATATATTTATGAATCGTTATCATAAATGATTTTTTTCGTGAATATCAGTATAATCTAACCATATACCATTCAAAAAGCGAGAAACAATTGTTGACAAAGAAAACAAAACCTAATCAAGGCGTGATTGACGTCTTTGTATTTGTATTAAGAAAAAGACTTCGAACAAATTATTTTTTATCTAAGCCAAGCTTTTAATTGGCGATTTTGACAATATTATGAAATTTAAAAGCCCTAATTTCATTCGGTGGAAAATTCAGTGCAACGACGTCGGCAACTCTTATCTATATTTAGAGTCACAATGACAACAGTATACCGAAATAATTTGGTCGTCAATACAATTTGAAACGTTTCTTATGACACAAATGCGTGTTTGTCCAGTAACTATCTGACCTAAAGTGTTTCATGTGTAGTCATTTAAGGCTATTTATAACTATTTGTATGCGATCCCCATTTATTTACAATATAGGTATAATGCATGACGCCTGAAATTATATTTCTCGAGATTTATTTAAATATTATTTTTTGAAAAGAAATTCGTTTATATTAATTATATTAATGTTACACCATGTCAAATTATACAAGTTACGGATATTATCACTGTCAATTTTGTCGCATTTCCCTAAAAGCTTACTGAATTAGACATAGTACAAATACTTCGACAAAGGTTCAAAAGTTTTTTCGTTTTATCTTCACCTGCTTTATAATACTTATTTCATATACTTGTATGTCCTGTTTCTTTTCAGATAAAGCAGAAATGAGGTGATCCTGGTCTCTTGTCGCTTGACACGCGGTTCACAATGAAGTACAAACAGCGCTTAGTGCTGATGACAGTGGCATCCGTGACAATCGTGATTGTGGCGCTCTACAAACTCTCACAGAAAGAAAATGTGACGGAAATGATTGTTAACCTTCCAAACTTCCGGTTTGCCGGACTTGGCGGTGCCCTTAAGTTTACGGGAACCTGTGCTGACACAACCATGACATCGGACTGGATGGTAGAGGAAATTTATGATGATATGAACTTTACAACGAATCCCAGAAAAGAAGGAGGGTTGTATGTTCTTCACGAGAAGAACGAAAAATACAAGAGGAATCTGAAAAGTGATAAGGAACCCCTGCAGATAATCGTTGTCCCCCACTCACATAACGACCCGGGGTGGTTATGGACACTGGAGACGTATTACACTGTAAGAACAAGAAGTATCTTAACAAACACTGTTCTGTTTCTAGAGAAATTCCCAGACTTTAGAATGATTTGGTCAGAGACTGTATTTCTAGATATATGGTGGAAGGAGAGTCCCATTGATATGCAGAACAAGTTTAAAGACCTCGTTAAACAAGGCAGGATAGAAATTCTGTCTGGGGGTTGGGTATCGGTAGACGAGGCCACAACTCACTACAGTGCGGTTATCGATCAGCTGATAGAAGGTCATTTATGGATTAAAGAGATTTTGGGAGTCACCCCAAATATCAGTTGGTCTATTGATCCGTTCGGTTATTCTACAAGTTTACCTTATTTATGGTATAAGTCTGGCATGTCAGACATGACCATATTACGTCTTCATGGTGCACTTAAGCAATACATGGGTCACCGTCATATTATGACATTCAATTGGCGCCAGCCTTGGGATATGGCGGGAAAAAATGACATACAGTGTCACGTGGAACCTTACACGCTGTACGGCATAGAGTATAGCTGTGGGCCTGACCAGGAGGTATGTGCTGTGATGGACTTCGGTCGTCGGGCTGGCCTTCCCGATGATAAGGAACAACCAATTCCTATTGGCAACAATAACAACAGACAAGCCAGAAACCTTCACGAGTATGCAACAATGGTCGCTGAACAGTACCGTCATAAGGCGGACCAATACAAACATAATGTACTGCTCATGCCGCACGGAGACGATTTCAGATATATTATGGATTACGAATTCGAGACAAACTACGTAAATATGAAGAAATTGATGGATCATATAAATTCCAGAAAAGAATTGAACATTCAAATGCGTTTTGGAACTGTGGGTGATTACTTTAACGAGTTGCATAAGAGTATCGCTAAATCGGGTGAGCCAGATAGTTCTTTAAGTGGAGACTTTTTCACTTACACGGACCGCGATGATGAGTATTGGAGTGGATACTTTACTTCCAGACCGTTTGATAAACGGATGATAAGATATCTCTTAGAAGTATTAAAAACAGCGGAGATGTTGACTACATTTTCTGTTTACCGCGCACAACAACAGGGCTATAACTTTAAAAATGTTCAGAAGGTATTGAGAGATCTGCAGGAGGCTAGACGCACCCACGGCTTAGTGCAGCATCATGACGCCATAACCGGAACTTCTGCGCACCCAACAGTTGTGGACTTTGAGAACAGAATCACAGCAGCCATTACTTTGTTACAGGGTGTTATTTCAAGAGACATCGAGAGCCTGTTGCTAAAAGAGGCTGCAAACACAAATATCAATATCGTGCCAATCCATGTCCAACCCAAACCTGACGCCCCTCTGGAGAGGCGCGTTATAGCTGTATCCGAGTCAGGGACCCAGGTTATCTTCACCAACTCGTACACACAGCGGCGCAAGGACTACGTTAGCCTTATCGTGAATTCTATGATGATCCAAGTTCTAGATCAGCATGGCAAAGAAGTACAAGTGCAGATCAATCCCTGCTGGGAGAGTCAGAAAAGTATAGCCAAAGCAATCTTTGAAGTTGTATTTCCAGTTGAAATACCTGCAATGTCGTTCATAATATTTGTTTTCAAACGATCACAAAAGAGCAAACCTCAGTATTCAACAGTTAGCATTCTGAATGGAAAAGCAAATTCTCCATTACAAAATGTTTTCAACACAACAGCATTAAATTTAGATCAGAACGAATTTACGGTGGATACTCAAAAGTTAAAAGTCACGTTTTCGGACAAAGGGATGCTAAAATCTGTGTGTCGAAAGAAAGGAGGACAGATGAGCTGTACCGACATTAGAGTTGGCTGGCATTGGTATAAGGGGGTGAATAGCAATGCTTACTGTTTTGGGACTGATGGAACGGTGACGAAATTGTTCGAAAAGAATGTTTTTGTGAGGGTAATATCAGGGAAGTATAGTACCACGGTGATTATCAACCATGCTTTGTTGCAGCACACCACGACTATATACAACACTAGCGACCTTCACGGAAACTATGTGTACATAGAAAACGTGGCGACATTGCTGCTGGCAGAAGACAGAGATAAGGAGCTATTTATGGAGCTGCAGACTTCTGTCAGAAATCCTAATATGCAGTTTTATACCGACTCCAATTCATTTCAACTGATTAGCAGACAAACACGGAATAATTATCCCATGGCCGCCAACTTATTTCCAATAACCTCTATGGCGGTCATGCAGGATTCTAAATCGAGGCTGACAGTACATGTGGCTCAACCTTTGGGAGTAGGAAGCTTTAAATCCGGTTCCTTTGAGTTTTTAATTGATCGTGTTCCAACCTCGTCTGGTAAAGGCCTAGAGGAGCCTGTCACAGACAATAAACCAACTGTTAGTAAATTTATATTGCATATAGAGGACTTCAATATGGAGTCTGAGATGGTCCAAAATCACCGGAAGAGGATGGCTCACCCTTCGACAGAAAGCTTCCTCATCAACGATTACCTACAACACCCTCTTATTCCGTTTGTTGCGAGTCGGAAATACGATTTGACGGAATTGAGAATTTTAAAGTCAAGCTTACCGTGTGACATGGTCATAGCTAACTTAAAAACTTTTATTTCTGAACAACAAGAACTGTTAGGTACTGGTCTGACACTACATCAACGTCTAACGTCGTGTAAGATAGTGAGTGACAGTTTACCGTGTTCCCCTGGAAGTTCTAAACTTAAGTTATTTGATCTCTTTACAGACCTTAAAGTGAAGGACATTAGAAAAATGTCATTGACATATTTACATGAGAAAGAGAAACTCTCGCAGACATCTGAAGTGACTATTGATAGTATGGAAATAGAGTCTTATAAAATTCATTGGTCGTGATAGTGGATCTCATAGTGCCTGTTTTGTATTTTCTTGCATTCACATCTGTTCATAATATTCGCCTTTTAAATTATTTCATAAGTATGCTCATTTTTCATTGAATATACATTCCTTATTTCGTTTTATACATGCACTTGTTAATAAAGGTAAAGTTGATACTCGTTCTTTTCATGTGGGTCTGAGTGTTATGGACAGCTGACTGGTATACGACCAGCTTACTAGCTGATACAACAGAAGACCAGGGAGAGAACAATACGAACACGTGTTACATAACATATCGTCCAATACTGACACGTGTTAAGTAACATATCGTCATTTATTCTGACTGACCCCTAAAGGAAATTATAGATTTTCAATTTTTGAACTGAGATTACCAACTGACGTTTGCATTTAATTGTGCGTTTCAACTCAGTGGCGTAGCATCGTTTTTGAAAGTGGAGGGGCCAGGCAGAGAAATTTTTTTTTTACTTACCGTATGCATGGTATGGTTAATGCATTCTTCCTTGTCGTAACTGGAAAATACCCTTCACTTAATTATCAACAATTATGTGTACTCTTTGTATTTCTATTGCTAGTGAGGCCTCCACCAAGAGAGATGCATGCTATATCTTCATGTTATCTTCATGTTATACAACCAAAACTGACAATAAACACGTAGAACAACTTAGAACCAGCCCTATGCCTCCTTTGTTTGGTCAAATTACAGTGTATTTGTTAGGATGTCATAGAACATAAGTGTTCATTTGCGTCTTTGTATATTATATAAAGTTCTTCATTCACGGAGAGTTTTTATAAATTTTAGGCTTAAAGAGAACAAACATGTAAAAGGCCTAAGACATTTAGAGCAAACACATACTAATTAAATACATACGTACAATAGGTACGCATATGACATTTAAATATACTGTGTTAGGGGACTCCACACATTAATGATAATACATTATCTTATGTAAGTATACGTATATAGATTATCTGAAAATTGCAGTGTACATAAGAAGTAGGGACTGAAGCACAGAAGAATTAAAAAAGAAGATACATTAATAGGACGAGTTTTACGCATCAAAGAAGATGGATAGTTCAACCAGGGGTTATGATTGATCCTAAGGCTGTATTAGTTCAACAGATTTCAGAAAATTTGATTGATGGACACAATCTGTGTAGTTTCGTCGTCAACTAAAAAGGATAAGGATAAAGATCAATCTTAGTATTTATGTTTAAAATACTAAATAATGATACACCCTTTAGTCACAAAAAAGGTCAGTTTCTCTCTCACAAAGCATCCAAGTTCGGTAGAATGTTTTTTTTTAAAGAATGAAGATTGATTTTAATCATGGCCGTATGACCTGGGGGAGGGGCATGCCCCCCAATAATTTTGCCGATATATAGAAAACTGAAGAAATCTTCAACTATTTGCTTTTGCCCCCCTCCCCCCTAAATAATAAAGTCTTATGATCTTTTTTGCCTGTCAAGGAATTTTTGGTAGTAACACCCAAATAAAAATGTATGGTTGTGCCCCCAAACTGAAATTCCTTCCTAAGGTCCTATTAATTTAGTATACCTATTAGATGTATATCAAAAGAGACAAGATCGACGGGTTTTCTGGTCAGAAGTCCGTTTTCTGTCGTTGTCGTAAACTTTTAACATTTTCATCTTCTCCAGAACTTCTGGGCCAGTTTCAACAAAACTTGACACAAAGTATCCTAGGGTGAAGGAGATTCAAGTTTGTTCAAATGAAGGGCCATGTCCTCTTTCAAGGAGAGATAATTAGTAAAAAGTGAAAAAATAATGGCATCTTTTAAAACCTTCTTCTCAAGAACCATTGGGCTAAGAAAGATGAAACTTATGGGGAACTTATGTATATTTATATGGAAGCATCCTCGGGTGGTGTAGATTCAAGATTCTTCAAATCATGACCCCCGGGGGAAGGGTGGGATTACGATGGGGGATCAAAGTTTTGCATAGGAGTACATAGGAAAATTCTTTCAAGCTCTTTTTCTTAAGAACAGCAGAGCCATTACTGGTCATATTTATTTGGAAGCATCCTCAGGTGGTGTAGTTTCAAGTTTGTTAAAGTCATGACCCCGGTGGGGTCACAATGGGGGATCAAAATTTAATAGGAATATATCTAGGAAAAAAACTTTTTCTCAAGATCAAAAAACCCCACTATGTGTCAAGTTGATATTGAGGCATCCTCAGGTAGTGTATAATCAAATGAATTCATTAGGGGCCCCAGTGGTAGGGCTGGGCTACGATGGGGGATCAAATTTTTAAAAATGAATAAGAAAAAAATCTTCTGCTCAAGAACAGCAAAGCCATTTGTTATATATCAATATGGAAGCATCATTAGGTAGTTTAATATTCAATCCTCTTTCCCCCCCCCCCTTGTAAACTTTTTAACACTTAACTAATTTTTGTTTGTTTTTTGTTTTTTTAGCCAATGTGCTCAGGTGAGCGATGTGGTCCATGAGCCTTTTGTTTCCATCAATCTTGACTGGCGTTCTTGGATCAGTAATTCTTTTGGTTCTAAAAGCAGTTTGACTTTTAATATCATCTAGTCGTTATGACATTTGTTGGATATCTGGACGTAAACAAACAAAATATGGGTTTATTTTGCTTCAAAAAAATACCGTTATAAATTTTTCCGGATTTTTTCCTCCGTACTTCGTTTTATTTTTATGTTTGGTAAAACGTTTTCTGTACACTTCCGGTGTTGGCGGCTTTCTCTTTCTTCACATGGTTTACAAATATTTTTGCAGAATTGAGTAACCAGGTATGTCGGGAATAAGGAAACATTCTTCAAATTACAAATATGAAAAGAAATTGATTGACCAGACAACATATAACTAAGTCTGGCAAGTAAATACAAAAAATTGAAATGAATGCAGGCATTACCTACAGTACACAGGTCCAAGTATCCTGGCGTATTGTATTTTCGACCTATTTAGATGTAATCTATTTTTTTATTGCAAACTTTATAGAAGCTGAAAAACTATTAGCTTAAAATGTTAGCATATGTGTCTATAAATAAAATTATACAACCCAAATTGCAGTTTTGTGTTTATTTTATTTATATGCCATAATATGGGGAGGGTGCATTTTTACCTACAAAAATATTAGCGTCTTGTGTTTTCGACCTAAATATAGTATCAATGACCAAACAGTATTGGCTTTAAATATCTGTTGGATATTCCAAACAATAAAAATATGATTGTCCGTCTTTCAAAAAAAACATTGAACAAGTTCGATATTTCAGTTGCAAATACATTTATTCGCTGGTTGAACCCATTTGTCAGGAGCTGTGGATTTCCAAAAGAAATCAATGAAATTACGTTGCGTTTTTCAGTAAAAATCTGTAAGAAAGTGCCCATTTCTAAGGGAGAAAAAAAAATCGTTTGATCCACCCATTCATTTCAATATTCATGCGTCTCTTTGACAGAGATCTTAATTTTCTTTCGGGAAAATGTCATCAAAAAATCTTTGTAATTAACCGATTACGGCTTTGATTAATCAACAGATAAAATGTGCATTAGTAAAAAGACTATAATTTCTGACATCGGACTAAAACCGCGGAGGGAATTCCGTTGAATTAATTATTTTGGGTGTTTTCACTACAGTTGTGATTGAAAGGTATTTTTCCAAGAGTAGCAACCGAAAATAATGTTCTACCGCATGGTATCTGCACGGGAAACAGATTGAGAAAAATAGGTCGAAAATACAATACGGTCGAAAACGGGATACGAGACGATATGTTCATTTATCCATGAATTACCTACCGTAGCTTTATTTACCTACCTCGGGGAGCTTTATTTAGCTATTTCAATGCAATTTTCAAAATTTTGCCTTTCATTTATTAAGAGAAAATATCTGAAGTAAGTATACTAGGGATGTTTAAAAAAGCAATCCAAAGAAGAGATAGCTTATACATTGCTGTGCACTTTTATTAAGCAAAAGATGTATTCCTACTCCTAGTGTTTGAGTAACTAGCTATGAGGCATGGATAAATATTGAAACAGAGACATTTTATTTCAATTATTTGCCTCTGCTGGGAATTGAACTTGGGGCTCTGTCTTTCCAGTCTAGTGCTCTACCTATTGAGCTAAAGGGTTAACCCACTAGCCCAAGCTAGTAGGATGCTGTGTATATTACACTACTACATTGTCTTCCTAAAGAGAATGAGATGCCCTCATCTTTTATAGTGCCTACAACCATAAGGCAAAGTTCTAGGGGCAATCACTCTCACCCGCCAGAGATTCATGGTTCCCTACATGGGTGCCAAATATAACAATTTTCATTCACATTCGCAAAAATAAAAAAAATATCATAATTCCTATTTTGTATGTGAATTGTTTCTACCAGTATTTTTATTTTTATTTTTATAGACAAAATAAATCATGGACCAGGATTTGTATGATGAGTTTGGGAATTATATTGGTCCAGAGCTAGACAGTGATGATGATGATGAAGAGGATTCTGATGATGAGAGAGAAGAACAAGCCGACAGGGAATATGGAGATGTAAGTGGAGATCTATGTCATTAATCTGTTACCTCCTGGTTGGAATTATTAAACTTAAAAAAATCCATTTTATTCCCAAAACATGTTTCTTTAATTACTGATTAAACAAAAAAAAAAATTCAAATATATTAATTCAAATAAATAATGAATTGAATTAAACAGCAGGCATAAAATGCCTATGATGGTTCTCTCCATAGAAACCAAAGTATGTACATTAAAGTATGTAGAACTTTTCATTTAAAATTAGATATATAGTTCAAAAGTTGTAAATTTGGTCATTGTCAAGATTTTATGGATAAAACTGTTGATAAATTATGAATAATGAATAATTTGACTGATGGTTTTAGGATGATGATGATATGGAACAAGATGATGATCAAAACGAAATGCAGGTGGTTCTTCACGAGGACAAGAAGTATTACCCTACAGCGGAGGAGGTTTACGGACCAGAAGTCGAGGTCAGTGGTACAGATGTTCAAGAAAATAAATAAGTTATTCACACATTTTACATAATTCAAATAATTCAATGAGTGTTATCATCCTGCAAACAAATTGTTTTTGTGTCATACTAAGATTTTACATTTAATGTTTTTTTTTTTATACCATCGTTAGACTTTTTAAAAACTTTTCACTGAATGTTTTTACAGACCATCGTTCAAGAGGAAGATACCCAACCTCTGACAGGTAACAATAAAATTAATTTAGTTTTAAAATGATGACAAAGATTGATTTCTAAGCTACAGTGGTAGCATATCTATATCTATTTATGCTAACTACTAGTTTTTCCACAGAATGGAATTCATTCTCATTCTTTAAAAATATCTAGTCGGCAGCAAGTATAGAAAATAAAACCATGTCTGACTCTGACTCTTGCATACCTTTGCAGAACCAATCATTGCTCCAGTGAAGAAGAAGAAATTTGCCATGACAGAACAGGATTTACCTGTAACTACCTACAACATGGAGTAAGTTCTCATATTGTGATGACTGTTGTGTTCTAGGCACTTTATTTCATATGGTATCAGATAAGTCACATTCTCTGTGCTGACTGTGTCCTAAGCATTGTTATTTATAGAATAAATCATATTTTGATCATATTTTTAACAGTTTTTTAGTACAAATGTTTAATGCATCTTATTCTGCTGAAATATGTAGTTATGGGTGTAATTATTTTGTTGACAGGTTTTTGGCAGATTTGATGGACACCCCAGAACTAATAAGGAATGTTACACTATGTGGACATCTTCACCATGGCAAGGTTAGTATGGTCTAATGATGAGCAGTTAGTTTAAGATCATGATTCATTTATTTACTTAGTCACTTTTAAAGAGGTTGAGAGTAAATGTATTGATTTTTTTTTTTATTAAATCGAACTTGAAATAGGCAAACCAAATATTTTTTTGAAATTTTCAACAGACCGTCTTGTGTGCTATACACAAAAGAAACTTGTTCATTTTGTGACAATACACATTTTTCTTAATAAAATTGACTAATCCAACATGTCTAGGAAAAAAAATTGTCTCAGAATAGACATGGTATTGGATAACATATTGTTAAGAAAGGAAATTCATCAAATTGGAATGAAATAAAGGTGAAAATTGAGATTGCACAGATAGGGATTATAGAGTTGTAGAGTTTTTACAGTAAAAAGTAAAACATGATCCTGAAATATATTTCTTCAATAGAGTGGTAAATATTAGTCTGTGTATATAAGTACCAGTGACAGTTCATGGTTTGTAACATACTACTTACAGACCTCGTTTGTGGACTGTCTGATTGAGCAAACACATCCAGAGATCTACAGTAAAGATGACAAAGATGTAAGTATTCTGTTGCTCTGTAATCTCATTTCCAGTTAAGACAGACAAAATCAAATTTTGATAAAAACATTGTTTAATGTGATTATTCAAACCATTTTTTTTTATGTTTCAGATACGCTACACAGACACTCTCTTCACAGAGCAAGAGGTAAAAAAAATTATAAGACAAAACAAAGGTCTTGCTATTAACTTTCATATGTATTTGGAACTCCTTAAAATTATTAATAAGATATTTTTGATTGCTTATTTCATTAAAAATTGTTTGATGCAATTATTTTTCCTTTTAGTTTTGATCATAAGTATTTATTTTTTACAGAGAGGAGTCAGTATAAAGGCTTCTCCAGTCACTGTAGACCCCCTCCCCCCTTTTTCTTTTAGTGCTGAGTGTTATATGTTGATGTTATATTTTACAGAGAGGAGTCAGTATAAAGGCATCCCCAGTCACTGTAGACCCCTCCCCCCTTTCTCTTTTAGTGCTGATTGTTAAATGTTGATGTTATATTTTACAGAGAGGGGTCAGTATAAAGGCTTCTCCAGTCACCGTAGTTCTCCCAGATTCAAGAAATAAATCATTCCTGATGAATCTCTTTGACACTCCAGGTTTGCAAAGTTAAAAAATTAAATTGTTGAATATGTTGTCTAACTTTCCATTTATAATCATTAGAATTGCTTGTAACAAGCAGTGCTCTTAATATGAAATCTATTTTTCTTGCTACAACAGGACATGTGAATTTTTCGGATGAGGTAACAGCTGCATTCCGAATGAGTGATGGGGTGGTTATATTTATTGATGCTGCTGAGGGGGTAAGATCCTAATTCTTATCCTCATCATGATCTACATACACTATAGCTAATTACAAACCAGCCTGAAAAAAGTCCATGATTGTTTCACAAGAGAACTTTAAGTCTTTGCATGGGTGTGTTTTTTTGACATGATTCTTTTTTTTCCATGTAGATAATGCTGAACACAGAGCGACTTTTGAAGCATGCTGTGCAAGAGAAGCTACCTGTCACAATTTGTCTGAACAAGATTGACCGCCTCATATTGGAACTAAAGCTCCCACCCACAGACGCTTACTACAAGTTACGGCACACACTGGAGGAGGTCAACTCACTTATCAGGTGAGATGGGGTGGGGAAGGGGACAAAATTTGAATGGGGATGGGGTAGGGGGAATAGGTCTAGAAATCTCTGATAGAGGTCAACTCTGAAAGCAGGTGAAATGGTAAACATTCTTTAATAATTTTGCATATGTATTTTATTTTGTAATAAATGTGTTACATTTAATAAGTTTAATTTTAAAATAGAATTATTTCAATGGCAATATCTGTTCTCATATTTGAATTACATGTATAATGGTGCTGTCCGTATTTGTAGTGTGTACTCTGAGGACGAGACTGGATCCATGGTGTCTCCATTGCTGGGAAATGTGTGCTTTGCCAGCTCATACTATAGGTTCTGTTTTACACTAGGATCCTTTGCCAAGATATATAGTGATTCCTTTGGTAAGTGGAATAAAATTTGTTTATTTCCCATTACGAGTTTTATTTTCCAATTTTTTTTATGCACTTTGCATTGAAATATTGTCAATTTGTTTAAGGTGGAATAAATGACAAAGAATTTGCAAGAAGACTTTGGGGTGACATTTACTTCAACAGTAAAACGTAAGTCAGAAGTAATATGTCCTTAAATTAAGTCAGAGTTCAATATAGAAATTTATCACATATACATGTATATTCAGTACATTGGAGCAGAACATGTCCATCCCATTTAAAGGCCGAGGTTTTCAACCGTACTGTTTTCCTCAGGTAAGTTTGGTGTGGGGTGGAGCTTAATTGAAGCGGCTGAGAAGCCCCGAGGGAACGACGCTGGCTTGTGTATATACTACCTACATGTTTATACACAGGATGTTACCTAGTGTATTACCTGTATGCGTTTTCCTACGACTTTGTAAACCAAGGCCGTTTTTTTTTCATGTTTAGCTTATGAATTGAAATGCGAAATAAAGCATTTTTTGTTGCAGACAGAATCCTTCTCAATTTCTTTGTTTTAAAATAATTGATATTTTTAATAATTCGACATTTTTTATATACAGTGTGTTTCTTAATGAAGTGTTATAACGAAAATACATTTAGCACCAAAATCTGTCGTTGTAATCTGGCGACAAAAAGGGAAGTACTGTAGATCACTCAATTTTCGCGACACCTTATTTTCGCGAATTTGTCATTGACTATTTGTAACAGGACATAATTTTCACGAACAGTTGTTATTCCTCTATGTAATCATAAGGAATACTTTTATACGCGATCATTAAATTTTCGCGAATGCATTGTCTCGCGTTATTACGCAAAAATAAAGTTCTCGCGAATAAAAGGTTATTTACAGTAATTCAAATTACACGTCTATGCAAAACAAAAGAAGAAAGTTAATCTTAAAACAGTCTCTCGGTAAATAACAATGAAACTTAAAAACGATGTTTTGAGAATAAAATGTTGAAGTAGAAATATTATTGTCTCAATAAATATCTTTTTAAGATAAACTCTACATGATTTTTCCATAACGCATGGTTGATAAAAATGGCCAGGGCTTCGGACCGGGGTCGATTCCTCGACAGCCATGAAACGGGAAAAGAATCATCTGCATCTTTTTTTTTCTTTCGGGATTCATTATTAATTTCAATTTGACTCATGAACAATGTTACAATGTTGTCATACTTGTTTTTAAAAAAATTATTTTATTTAATTCCATGATACTAGCTTCAAACACAGGTCGGTTTATTTTGTTAATTAATGGAGGAATAAATGTATGTTAACTCATGTTTTGACACGGAAATTAAAATCATCGATTGTAATCGTGATATTAAATCCTCCCTTTTAAGATTAGATTTATAATATGTATTATATAGCCATGATTTTTCTTGTCATTTATTTAATCATTTGAAAGATTGATTATACTTATGGCATATTCTTATGAATTAAAAAAAGAAAAGAACGATTTGATTGCTTCTTTTTCACGTTGGCATGTGCGTTAGGCATCAAAAGCCTGAAAGTTAATTCGATAGTCGGTACGATCTCCAGACAAGGTACACAAGATGTACACAACAGCAGCAAACTAAATGTCAGTCAAATCAAAGTATCCAATCCCAGGCTTAATTTCAGATGATTGACAGAGGTTCTAAGACCAGGTAAATTTGAAGGAGGTGCTTATTTCCTCCCCCTTTAATAGATTTTCTGTTGATTTTGCAGAAGAAAATTCACAAAGAAACCTCCCTCCAGTTCATCTCAAAGAAGCTTTGTGGAGTTTGTTCTGGAACCTTTGTACAAGATTTTTGCACAGGTACTACACTATTAACATTAATATGGTTTGGAACAATTGTACATTAAGTGCATTTGAGGCTCTTCTTAAGTTGATGATGTGAAAGTCTTTGAGGTTAACGAGCTGTGTTTTGTTGTAGGTTGTTGGAGATGTGGATGAGTGTCTACCCAGACTCTGTGATGAACTTGGGATATCTCTTACAAAAGAAGAAAGGAAGTTGAACATCCGACCGCTTTTACGGCTTGTCTGTAATCGCTTCTTTGGAGATTTTACAGGATTTGTGGATATGTGTGTGAACTTTATCAAATCCCCTGTGGGCAATGCCCAGGCTAAAATAGAGCACATTTACACAGGACCCTCTGATAGTGATCTGGTGGATAATATGTGTCAGTGTGACCCAGATGTAAGTCCAGTTATCTGTTTGTGAAGAACAAAACAAATGGTCAATTCTCTACCAAAAATTACTACACAGCAAGCAAATTTTTTTTGGAGAACAGATCTTTTTAGGTCACCTATTTAAACTCAGGTGACCTATTGCTATCCGTTTTCGTCCATCGTCGTCCGTCGTGTGTCGTGCGTTAATATTTGAAGATTTTCAGCTTCTTCTCTGAAACCACTGAACCAATTTCAACCAAATTTGGTATACAGTATCTATGGGTGAAGGGAATCAAAAATTGTGAATTTTATGATCCCCGCCCCTCCTGGGGCCTTAGGGGTGGGGCCAAAACCACTAAAATTAATGAAATCTTTAAAATTATTCTTCTTTACTCCTGGACATCAAGCAGTCAAAATCTTGTAATCAGCATTGAGTCCTCTACCAATATTGTGAAATTCGTGGCCTTGGGGTCAGGGGTTCTAGTGCTAGGGCGGGGCTAAAAAGTATATAGTGAACATGCATTATTTCTTTGAAAATCTTCTTCTTTGCTCCTGGGCATTAAATAAACTTGCTTAGTGCATAATTTTGATGAGCAAGAGTGCCTTTACCAAAATTGTGAATTTTATGGCCCCAGGGTCAGGGGTTCTGGAGTTAGGGTGGGGCTGTATTGATTATATAGTGAAAATACATGAATTCTTTAAAAATCTTCTTCTCTGCTCCTAAGTATTAAATAAACTAACTAAGTGCAAAGTTATGATGAACAAGAGTGCCTCTACTAAAATTTTGAATTTTATGTCCCCAGGATCAGGGGTTCTGGAGTTAGGGTGGGGCTCTATTGATTATATAGTGAAAATACATGAATTCTTTAAAAATCTTCTTGACTTCTTCTCTGCTCCTAAGTATTAAATAAACTAACTAAGTGCAAAGTTATGATGAGCAAGAGTGCCTTTACCAAAATTGTGAATTTTATGGCCCCAGGGTCAGGGGTTCTGGTGTCAAGGCGGGGCTCTATTGATTATACATGTATAGTGAAAATACATTAAATCTTTGAAAATTTTCTTCTCTGCTCTTGGGTATTTAGCAGATGAACTACCTATATAGTTATGATGAGCAAGGGCCTTAAGAATTGTGAATTTCAAGGCCCCAGGGTCAGGGGAACCATAGGGGGGGGGGCTGTACTAATATACTAAAAAAGAATGGTTTGAAATCTGCTCCTTGGTATTAATCAAATATTTTTGAAAAGCAAGGAGGCCTAAGGGTCAGGGGTTCATGTGCGGTAGGGGCACTACTGATTACAGCTGAATATTACTGATTAGTTGAAATGTATTTTTTGTTCCCCTACCCTGCCTATGAGTATTAAGTTACCAAACTAAGCAACTGCTAAGTGTATAATTATGATGATCAATGGTGCCACTGTCAAAATTGTGAATGCCATAGCATCTGACTTAAAACATGAATCAAATTCAATCACTGGAATGTTGTTGCATAATGCTCAGGTGACCTATACGGCCGATGGGCCTCTTGTTAAAATCCAAGATTGTATTCTCATTGATTTCTGGTATAAATGCATATTTGATTCAACAAGTTAATTGCAGTCCATCAGCTTTCTGTAACTGAATTCTATATATTTTAAAGAGGAAAAAATGTGTTTAGCATAATACTTGTATGATGGAAGATAATTTATGACAAATTAGTTGATTTCAGATTTAGAATGCATCTGCATATAGTTTGAATTGCTGCTAATTCCTGTTGTTCTGAATAGATAAATGTGATAATAAAATCATTACAATATGAACATTTTTTGCAGGGCCCATTGATGATTCATACAACCAAACTATACCCAACTCAGGATGCGACCAGTTTTCATGTGTTGGGTCGGATTATCAGTGGAACTCTTCTTGCTAATCAAGAAGTCCGAATCCTTGGAGAAAACTACTCGCTACAGGATGAAGAAGATTCCAGATTTGGACAAGTGGGACGACTCTGGGTTTCTGAAGCCAGGTAATGTGTATTACTTCTTGAGTAGCCTTTGAACTGGAAATTTTGGCTTGCTTTGTTAGTTCTAGTAAGTAAATAGAGGGTTTTCAGTATATGTTCATAATACTTTATTCACAAGAGCCATAATAGAATTGTTTGATTTTTTCTCAAAATGTTAATCACATTAACCTTAGCTTTTTTTGTTTCAGATACAAAGTGGAGGTCAACCGAGTGCCAGCTGGGAACTGGATTCTCATAGAAGGCATTGACCAACCCATTGTCAAGACATCAACTATAACCGATGTCTCTAATTCTGATGAGGTGATTATCTTAATTGTATTTTTCTTATAATTAACTAATAAAAAAATAATGAAGGAGACCAATACGCAATTTTCGAGATTATCTCCCTTGGTGCGCTCTTTCGTTGAAGAGGGTAGTTTTTGTTGCCACGTAAACAGACAGGTGGGACAGATATTTATATATTGGATACATTGCATCATTGATATACTGGTTTATCAGAACTACATGATTGTCAGGATTCACTCTACAACTCGAGAATAACCAAATTTAAATAGAGGAGTCATTCTTAAAGAATAAAGCAAAAAAATAGTAACCAAAAAAAAAATATCAATGGATGTGAGACTTTTCAGACAAGCGAAGAGATATGGACCTCTAATAAATACGGTACACATGCATCTGATCATTGCATGTTTTTACAGACACAACCTGTCCCACCTCCATGCTGAAATGGATACTTTTTGTGCCTCTATCGTAGGAGAGTTACAATCTCAAAACTCGCGTATTGAAAGATGTTTATTTTGGCTCTTAAATATTGAGGGTAGAGATTTACCTGTCCTTTTGCTCTCTGTAGGTGTACATATTTAGGCCATTAAAGTTCAACACAAGCTCTGTCATCAAGATTGCGGTGGAACCAGTCAATCCTTCAGAACTTCCCAAAATGTTGGATGGATTACGAAAAGTCAACAAGAGTTACCCTCTCCTTACCACTAAGGTATACATGCAGATATAGATAGGTGATTCCAGATTTGAGAGACTTTATTTTTGGATGTTTGATGAAGTATTAAAGACTCCTCAGTTTAATTGTGACTTTGTCTGTAGGTAGAGGAGTCTGGAGAACACATTATTCTGGGGACAGGTGAGCTGTACCTGGACTGTGTGATGCATGATCTGAGGAAGATGTACTCAGAGATAGGTAAGATATACGTACTACAATATACATTGTCTTCTAGTAATGATACAGTCAGGTATTAGGTTACCATTTATAGTTTCTATACATTATACAGGTGACTCTCGATGGCTCGAACTCCGATCTCTCAAAGTGAACCTCCGGTCCCGTTTTTTTTCCTCTATATAACTAAGGAAATTTACTCCTAATCTCTCGAACTATCTCTCGAAGCTCTCTATCTCTCGAACCAAAATCCAGGTCCCGTTACACATATTTCATTGAATTTTACACTCGATCTCTCTAAGTTTTGATTGCGCGTGTATATTCAGCCTGGACTTACCTGGAAAACAGTGAACGTCTGGGCTGTCATGGAGGTGTTTACATAGATAACACTACACCTGTGGGTCGTTTGCGCGTTGATATAATTAATTGGTTATTATTGGTAAATTATAAACGATTTCACAACTTATTTTGACTTGAAACCTAGACGATAATTGTCAAAAAAATAATTTATATATGTTCGTTTCAATGAATCCCCATAGACTATAAACTTTTATTAGAGTCTACATAATCCCTGTATGACAAATATTGCAAAAGAAATTCGTTTTTCAAGAACTTAATACCGATAAAGAAAAATCTGGTGCACATATAGTCATATACAGACATGTAGGTGAAGGACCAGATCAAGCCGCGGAATAGCCAAACCGACAATTGCTTTTCGGGTTTCATGTTAATCATGAAATAAGAACAAATAAATATTGAAACCTTAGGAATTCGTTTTATTTATTCGAAATACGATTATTGTTGTTGATATCAAATGAATTAACTGTAAAATACGATTGAAAACGTGCAATGACTTTATTTACATATACTTTTGGTATTTATAATAAAAGAACATCGATGATCGGAACTGAAAATTCCGGATTTTACTTACTTTCTATCTCTCGAACCCTTCGATTTCTTGAACTTTTCTTGCAGTCCCTTGAACTTTGAGAGATCGAGAGTCACCTGTACATGCATGTATTTTGATGTTTGTAATTAATTTAAATAAATGCAATATTCTATACAGGAAGACGTGTGTGATTTATGATGATATGTAATTTTATGGTTTGTAGATATTAAGGTTGCAGATCCAGTGGTGTCCTTCTGTGAGACTGTGGTTGAAACTTCATCACTCAAGTGTTTTGCAGAGACACCAAACAAAAGGTAAATGATTAAGTTAAGATAAATTTCCATGTACCAAACATATTTCTCTCCCATGAGGATTTTATTCATGAGGATTTTACATGATAAATAGAAGTACACTGTACAAAAGACTTACATTTAAGGATCTGCCAGGACTGGATTTTGTATTATTATAAATCTTAATTCATGAGATCCATTATAATGAAAATCACTTCAGTTTAAGCATCAGTTCATTATACACATGTTTGCTCAAAGTGTGTTTTACAATTATTACTACAGAAACAAGCTGACAATGATCGCTGAACCTCTAGAGAAGGGTTTAGCTGAGGACATAGAAAATGAAGTGGTACAGATCACCTGGCCCAGGAAAAGACTGGGAGAGTTTTTCCAGACAAAATACGATTGGGATCTGTTAGCTGCGAGATCTATCTGGGCCTTTGGGCCAGATGCCACAGGACCAAATATTCTGGTGGATGACACCCTGCCCTCAGAGGTAAAATTTTGACAGTGACTTTGGAATAAAAGTTCTCACAGTTTGAATTTTTTCTTGCATTTAGTATTGTATTTTCTGATAGATGACCAAAATTTGATTGATTTTGGGAGATTTTAGTCAACCAAAAGTTAAATCTGCACAAAAGATGCTCAATCATCTTGAAATTATTGATGATAGGAAAATTATGGGTTTTGGAAGAGTAGGACAGGGTCACAAAGGTGGTTTACGTGTCTGCAGTTTTGAGATACTAGTATATCTCATTTTGAAATGATTCATTAAAACTTTGCAAGAAGAAAATGAAATACAAGCATAAAAAAAATTGTAACTGTAATAACACATTAAGCCATGGATCATGGATATCTCTACAGGGATGATTTTTTACCTGTTCTTGCATATTTTTGACTCACTCATAATGAAGCATTTTGATCTGATCAATTTTTAAATTATTGAAAAGGAAGACATAGTACTTCCTCTTTGAAGAAAGATCCTTTAACTAAGAGAGATAATGTAGAATAATGTGTATTAATTAACCTTGTACCTGTGGAGAGGGCTTATATAGGCTATGCCTCCTGCTCAATCCATTTATGTATTTATTACATAATAAAATATGTTAAAATCAAATCAAGAGAGATATTTTTTCTGTAGGTTGATAAGAGTTTACTTGGAGCTGTTAAAGACAGCATAGTCCAGGGATTTCAGTGGGCCACTAGAGAAGGACCACTCTGTGATGAACGTAAGTAAAACAGAATACTACAGGGAGTGTCTCTACAGGTTTTGTTGTTTACTATAAATAGGATTTATCTTCAAAGTTCATTTGTTTAAAAAAAAAAAAAAAAAAAAAAAACATCCTCATATCAGTACATGTATTGGCAGTTTAATAGATAAATATTATTACATTAAAGTAAATTATATATTAAAGTTCTTCATCTTTGGACACAGAGATATGATAAAAGCAACATGTATGTTTCCCGGGTGAAAGATAACATTTTTTTTAAACATTTAACATTCTATACATTTCAGCCATCAGGAATGTGAAGTTTAAGATTCTGGATGCTGTGATTGCTCAGGAGCCGTTACACAGAGGTGGTGGTCAGATCATCCCTACAGCCAGACGAGTGGCCTACTCGGCCTTCCTGATGGTCAGTTTATCTGTCAGACCAAATCTGTTCATCTATATATTGTTTTGTACATAAACTATTACAAAACACAGTACCTAGAAGTAGCCATTAAAATTTTAACTGATTAAAGGTGCACGTTTCACTGATTATTTCGTTATTTTTATTTCTAATACAGGCTACCCCTCGTATGATGGAACCCTACAACTTTGTAGAAGTCATGGCTCCTGCCGACTGTGTGTCTGCCGTGTACACAGTCTTAGCCAAAAGAAGGTAAAGCATCCAAGTTTATTATATATCACTGAGTTTGCATAATTTTTTTTAAATATGACATTTATATTTTCTGTAAAAAATGTATTACTCATCCAGATAACAGAGTAATTCTGACTCTTTTTTTCCAGAGGCCACGTTACCCAGGATGCACCTGTACCAGGTTCCCCTCTGTACACAATCAAGGCCTTTATTCCGGCCATCGACTCGTTCGGATTTGAGACAGATCTGAGAACTCACACTCAGGGTCAGGCCTTCTGTCTGTCTGTGTTTCATCACTGGCAGATAGTCCCTGGAGATCCTCTGGATAAGAGCATTCTTATTCGACCTCTAGAGGCTCAGCCCGCCACACATTTAGCCAGAGAGTTCATGATCAAGTCACGAAGAAGAAAGGTATGTCTCATTTGGATTAACTCAAGTGCAATTATTCTAAAGGTCAAGATTTTATGAGTGCTTAAAACTATCTTAGGGGTTATTTTACAGGAGTAGCCTAGGGATTTTTTTTATCGGACTAAAGTAATATCAGCAAAAAATAGTGGTGTATTAAATGTATGTAGTTTAATTTACAATATTTATTGTAATACAGTAAGGTACTGTATTTTAATGCTTATTGAAATCAAATAAAATGTCTGCAGTGTACTGATCAATAGACTTTTTGTCATCTTATCTACTTAATAGTGTTTCCATCACAGAATAACTTGTCATATGTGTTTAGACTTGAATTTTAAATTTCATGTGGCAGGATATTAGCTGTGTAGTTTTATTAAATATTTATGAACCTCTTGTAGGGCCTGAGTGAAGATGTCAGCATCAACAAGTTCTTTGATGACCCTATGTTGTTGGAGTTAGCAAAACAGGATGTTATGCAGAGTTACCCAATGTAGACTATGTGTTTTTAACATCATCACCAAGACATTATGTAATATTCATTGTAAACTATCATTTCATGACCATGATCATGAATAATAAATTTTATGTGACAGATATTTTGAATTATTTTTGTAAAAGGTTTAAATTCTCGGAGAAAATTCATTGTCTCTGAAATAAATAGTATCCTCTGCTCATTTGATGGATTTTCATGAAATATTTATGTTCAAAGGTTTGAAAAATGTCAACACATAGAAAACTCTGCTTAATGCAGTAGAATGCAATAGTGATACAATTTTCTAAAGTTCCAAACAAGAAGTTTGTGAGCCAATGCTTACTAGTAATACCCCCGCTCTGATGTGAACATCCACATCATGTTAATATACACAATTCAGTGATAGGCAGATGCATGGATAAAAAGAAGTTGATATCAGATTCATATATTAAAGAATAAATCCCACCGTATACATGTAGCATGGCTCAACAAACTATCTGTTAAAGCATCTGTAATGAGAAAACGGGGACAAAAATTATAGTAATGTATGGTTAGGACAGACCATAGATAGACAGGAAGTTGACACCAGAAGTAAACAAAAATATATCCCACCATATGTTCAAAGTGTACTAAAATTTGAAGTATCTGCGATGAGTAGTTGCTGAGATAACTGACGAAAATTTGTAATGTATGAAGCGGACAGAGGCACTGATAAGCAGAGAGTTGACATTGGATATAAACAAAAATGATTCCCACTATTTGGCATGCCTCATAGAAGATTTTGTTAAAATTTAAAGCATCTGCGATGAGTAGTTGCTGAGAAAACTGCGACCAATAATTTGTTACGGACAGACAAACAGCTAGATAGGCACACAAGGGTAAAACAGTATACCCCCTCTCCTTCAGAATGGGGGTATAAAAAGAAAAATCCTTTAGTTTCTATAGGATCCTTAATTAATTATTGACAAAATGCTATTGTTCACACAATAATAAGTTATGAATCAATAATGCACTTCATGACATTTTTTCCTGTAATTAAAGCTTCAGCCTGTTTGGAACCTCTCAAAATTGATTTTTTTTTGTACATTGAAGCATAGACACAGATGGAGAAAAATAATTTAAGACCAGATCGAACATTTACAAAAGAAAATAATTCAGTGCCTATTTTAGTTTGGACATGCTGGCTTGTGTGGGTATCTATTGTCGCTTTACTTTTTTTCTTCTGTGTTTTTCTATTTTGACTGACTATTGGGGTCGTTCCGGAATTCAATGCAGTATTGTAGTATTCATATTATTGAGAAAAAAAACTCTCTATATTACGGCGCCCTGGAGGGCCAGGTCAAAATAAACTAGTAGTTTTATTCGTTCGGACAAATTAGAAATTCCTTCGGACAAATAAGTTATTTGTTCGGACAAATTAAGAATTCGTTCGGACAAAGAGCATTTGTCCGAACGAATTTCTAATTGGTTCGAACGAATATCTACAATTCGTCCGAACAAACCAATTTTTTTTACCTTGCTCTCGATTGAAAAAAATAGTCACAGACAGACGGACAACGGGTGAGTTAAAAACAAACAATGTGCGGGTCAAGAGGGGGAGTAGCTGCAGAACTGTAGCTCTCCGAAAAAATAATTTGACAGACCGGACTCCGGTCTGTCAAAATATTTTTTTCGGAGAGCTACAGTTCTGCAGCTAGAGGGGGAGGGTCATTAGTATGAAGTTTTTAAAGTCGGCGACTACTTACATGCAGAGTTATCCAATATATAGACACCTATAGTGTTTCAAACATCAGCGATAATCATATCACCAAGACAATATTCATTTTGAACAATAATTTCATAAACATAATAAATATTTCAAAATTTCAAAATCCTTAGAAGTTTGTCATCTGATTATTTTTTTGATGTTTGAGGAGGGTTTTTGGCATTTAAACTGACCTTTAGTTATGGCAAATGATAAATCTAATTATTCCCAAGGATTCGCCACAAAGGAAAGTCGTGCTTAAAGCTGACATGAATTCTTAAAAACGCAACTTTTTCATCTATGTACGACTTGTTTCATACCAACTATAGCCGTATTCCGCCATATTTCTTTCAGATACCTTGTCTTATTCACAGGTACTTGTGGACAGGACACCCCCCCCCC
>PRKT01000138.1:1135463-1154122 GCA_003671525.1 Saccostrea glomerata
TCTGAGATGCATATTTCAATAAAAGTAAAATAGGATATTTCTTTCGACATGTGCACATCCCTGTAGCGATAGCAGTACCCAGGTAAATATCTTTATCACAGCGTTCGATGCGTACTCTCGACCTGCATGCGTGCATATCCAAACGGCTTTTGCTGTTTTCCGTATTATTTTTTCTAAATTGCAGCAAATGCATTCAAAAATAATTTACTTCTCAGTATAGTTCTAGTTTTTGTTGGAGTTTAACTTTTAAAACATGTATTTGGTCAGTTTATGGATTTATGACAACTATGCTTTCGGAGATGTGTACATGTCGACAGCCAGGCTAGAAAATCACTCAAGTGAAACAAATGCACCAGGCTTTATATAACAGGTACAGGTGGCCAAAAATTTTCAAGTAAATATGGCGGAATCGAAGAAATATGGCGGACAAAGGCGTACAGGAATGTAGTAAGTCGTACAAAGATGAAAAGTGATGCCTTTTTAAGAGTTCATGTCAGCTTTATTAAGTAGCAGACATTTACAGAACATTATAGTCCCTCCCACAGCCCTACTGCATAATGAAATTCAAAAAAGTTCAAATGGTTAATTTAAAAAAGCTTATTTAGAAATTTATGTCTCCTTCTTAGATACCTAAGTGTGAGACAGAAACATTTTTTTTAAACAAGAAATGATATTTTAAAAAAACACTGACACCACAGAAGGCAGCTTAAAGCGAGGGTTGAAGTTTCTCAAATGTGTAAACCTTGGTTGCGAAGTGAAATATAACAACACAGGGTTGAAAGTTCAGCAGGTAATATTGTATGATTTCAAATCCTATCATACATGATAAATATGATATTCATGATAAGGCCATGCGAAACAATGTACAAAACCTCAGCAATGTATATAATAATCAAGTGTTCATATTATATTATACTGACTTTTGGTGGATATATAGACAGTAAATGATTCGTCTGTCTAGAGTGGATACTAAAATATGACATGTATTATAACAATACTACTAAACACTTATCATTAAATAGTCTCTCACTGATTAATACATATCTGAACGCATTAACTCAATATCGTTATAGTTTTAACACTCATAAATTTGATTTATAAAGTGATCTCCACTGAACCTATTTAACTATGAAAGTTTAGTGATAAAATAAAGCAATTATTTACACTTACATTTACAAATAGTATTTAACAAACGACTTACCAAAATTATGAAATTTAGTCTCTCCAAATTATCAGGAAATTTTACTTAGTGCTGTGCTATACTAAAAGAATTAAACATGCAAGTTTTAAACGACTGGAAATATAAAAATGCAGAAATCTCATCCTGAAACAATGCGCAATCTTCAAAGATAAAAAACCAAACAAAAAGTCAAACATACCATGACTGAAAATCCAAAGTCCACTAAATTAAACGGATATAGAACACCACCTGCTGGTACCACAGCACTGGACAAGAGTGACCAACACCCCATATAAATTCAAAACCTGTCTATGGTCACTAGTCATGTGAAATTCATAAACCAATCGCTGAACAGAGTTTTGGCGGGAAAATAATTAATTGAAAAAAATTGTAAAATAAATCAATACAGACACTTTTAATAACTTTGTAATTTTAAATATTTGTAAAACTTTTATTTATCTACCTATATATCATAATTATAAACGCATGAAAATAAAAACACAATTTTAAAGTTATATATAAAATTATGCAACAGTCTGCTATGCTTCAAATGCAAATTAAATTCCAAGGTCAAGAGGTCGAAATTGTTGGTATCCAAAGGAAGGTCTTAGCACAAAGAGCCCACCTGTAAACTTGAAAGCCCTAGAACAGGTAACAACTGCTCAAAAGTTATGGTCAAGTTTAAAGTTTTTTTTAAAAGTGGGTCAAACTCTAAGGTCAAGGTAAACACAATATCTATGCCAATTGAAAGGTCTTGGCACAGCGAATACACCATCGTCAACCCTAGGCTAACTCTGCTCCATTCAAACCATAGGGGCTTAGTGTCTTCTGGGTTGTAAAATGTAAAAAAAATCAAAGTACTGAAAGTACTGCTACGAGTTGATGGTATTGTTTGCACGTTGTTTAACATCCCTCTCGAGAATTTTTACTCATATGACTAGGCATCACCACTTGCCAGTGTAGAGCTGCAAATTTTGCCCTATGCTCGGCACTTTACGGCCATTGATCAGTGATGGATCTTTTTTTGTGCCAGCACATTCTGCGACACAGGACCTCGAGTTATACGTTCTTATCTGAAGGACCGGTCGCCACGTCCCATAGTGGGATTCGAACGCACGATGTAAGGATCAACTACTTACTGTTAAAATGAGTTGAGGTCACTGATACATATTTGGGTTATATGTGTTATGTGCTCTGATGAAAAAAATAAATAAAGCAGCTTTTCACACAAATATTTCAAACTAAGAGGACCAACCTTCAACAATATTAAAATAGGGAATTATAACTTACAAAGACCGCAAATGAATAAAATTATTATTTAATATTCACAATAATATGCACATCAAATATTTTCACTATTTTCATTAATTGACAAATAATTTGACATAATTTGACATTTTCACTGCACATCAATATGTTTTATTTCTCGTGTTTGAGCCACTCTTAAATTTCAAATCCTCTTCATTTCCTTTTCATTGATATGCATATTACAAAATTCAAAATTTTGATTTGTTTAATATGGTTATTGAAATTTGGCCCCTCATCTTTCAAAATTTGCATGTATATTTGATATTTTCTTGATTTGGCCACTCGTGAAATTCAACTCCTTGTCTTGTATGGTCTTTGATATGCAAAATAAATACTCCAATTCTCCCGATTTAGCTGCTCTTAAAATTCAACGCTTTTTGACTTTTAGTTGAAATGAACATTTTAATTTTATGTTTTTTCGTTTGGTTTAGACACTCTTGAAATATATCTACCTGACTTCAATTCATTGATTTGCACATGTAATATTTCAATTCTTTCAATTTAGCTCTTTTGTAATTCAACTACATGACTTTCATTGATAAATTCATAAAGATTTAATATTTCAATTTTCTTTGGATTTTTGACTGAAGACTAAAACTTTATCACAATGGCATGGTATATTAATCGTTTACATAATCTATTTACTATTGAATATATTTGATTTTTCAGTCTCTTGATTAACATTTATAAATAAACATTTCTCATTTTATTTATGAATTACACCCGATTTAATTTTTTTTTTTTGGTTATTTTTTTCTCTGTCTTCTTTACTTTAAATTCACTGTATCACATTGCCAGCATCTGCTAGTAAGACACAGCTGGATTTAGTAAAGGAACTCTCTTTCCAGAGTAGCGCAGACAATAAGATAAGAATCACAGGCATGTTAAGTGACCTTTACTGTATTTAAAACTTGCTGTGATGCAGATCTAAATTGTGGAAGACAGTGGTTCTTTTATTGTTTGCACAAGAAGTAATGTCATTTACATGAAAATATTTTATCAACTGGTACAGCTCATTTCTTCCCTTTCAGATTAATATTTGATTTACTTCGACTATCAGCGCAAGGATTAGTTTATTTATATACCACTAACACGTCAGTCTTGTAAAAATAACCTGGTTTGTACAATATTTAATTGTGTAAATTTTCTTTCAAAATCTATTTTCAAATTACTTAAAATAAGTTGAAATAGTTGAAAATACTAGTATTCATTTACTTAAAAATCAAAACTTTGTCTGCACGACATGTCAGAATTTTGACTGCATGCCCCTTGCACTATTTTCTCTCGCGGATTGACACAAATTCCAAAAAAATGAAATAATAAGTATTTAAGTTTATAAACACTTCAAATCATATTAGGAAACATATTCTTATTCTGTTGATCATGAATATTGTAAATAAGCCAATATTATACAAAAATCTGTATGCAAAATACTCAAACGAAAATGTGATTAGTTTCGATACAAGGGGAATCCCTTACCAGTAACATAACTTGAGTTGATGCCATCAACTCGTAAAAATTATCTAGCTGCATTTAATACACTCTTAAAGGTGCTTTTATTAAGGTTCTGACACGATTACGTAAGAAAAATCGTGTTAAAAAAGTACTTTATCTTATAGGATTTATGTATATAGATGTAGTAATCAGATCTATTTTGTTTCTACTCCGAAGCATCAGAGGTGGGATCAGGTGCCACCGAGGAGTGAAAATCCCCTGCCGACCATTCACACCCGCTGTGTGTTCCTTGTCATGATCGGGAAATATTGGAAAAATCCGTCTTCAATATAGTGTGTAAATAATGAACTAACAATTGATATGAAAAACGTCAGTCAGTTTTGACTCGTTGATAAATTGTATTTTGCTGGCAAGGTCATTGATCGACCATAGAACTTACCATCATATCATAGAGCTTGGTTGTTAGATTACCATTAACGTCTTTTTTTTTCAAGTAAAATATCCAGATATGAAACAGATGTGTCAGACTCTGTAGTATCTTTTATCTCAAACTCATCAGGATATATCGTATCTACATAAGAATGTTAAATTATCATTGTTAACTGACAATATTATCGTTGATATATCTAAATATCGAGTTGAAGGCCACAACAAGTGTTTTCTTCTTTTCACGCATAAGATTTTGCACAAATTCTTCTTCATATGAATACAAAAATAGGTCTGCTAATAACGGGGCGCAATTGGTACCTATGGGAATTCCAATAGATTGCTGGAAGACCTGGTCTCCAAAAACAACTTAGATATTATCAATCAGAAACTCAAGCATTTTTTATGTCAACTCTAGAGTACTAACGTGTACAATCAGAATGTTTTTTAACAAATAATTTTGCAAATGACCAATGACAAGGTAAGTAAATTTACGAGTTCAATTTTAATTGAAAAAGCAGCTGTCAGTTGTATCAAAAAAGCCTGGACTTTGATTTATTGTGGGAAATGGTTGTGCATAACGTTGAAAAGTCATAAGTTTTTAAGCTGTTGATTTTGGTAAAATCTTGTGATTTCAAATTTTCCAAAACTTCCTTGGAATTTTTGAGTATCCACATCTGATTTACAGCACTTCTTGAATATATTGTTGCACACTACTCTTGAAGTTTCTCTTTCATTACTGTTAATATCTTAGTTAGAAGTAGATCTCAACCATTTTCAAATCGTTTTTATTTACAAAACACGTGAAAACAATCAAAGGAAAATTGTACAAAGTCACTTTGTTATGGAAAACGATATTCATCAGTGTCTTAGGGACATCCCTATAGATGAGTATGTTGATGTTTTTCTGTTCATGGATACAAAGACATAGGGCATAGGGCATGAGTATAAGGTAACAGGCAATGCCTTGAGGGGTTGAAACTATTAAGAATATGTATTACGTATTCTTCTTATTTTCAGTGACATTTGACCTTGTTTGGAACCACCCTCGTAGGCTATGCGTCATAGGTGCCTGAGTCCATCAGTGACCGTAGATTTCATACCCATGGGTAGACTCAGGACTCTAACGTAGTGAGGGTGAGCTGAAGTCTCTCCACGTGTCTATGTTTGAACCTTAAACTTTAAAGTGAGCTTCTTCTTCTGAATTGATGTCTCGGCTTATTGAAGGTCTCGGTTTTTTCTGGGCTGACTTTGGACCTCTTTTTTGTCTGTTTGTAGGTGTCTGATTTGTTGTTCGGAACTTTTGATTTCTGTTTAGAGTTAATTTCTTTTAGTTTCTTTTGTTTTAGATTAACGTTTCCAAATTCCTCGTCTTCAGAACAGTCTGTTAAAGTGACTACTGTCTGTTTTTCTGACGTCAAACAAAGTGTATCCTTCTTGCCCTTTGCCTCATCCAGGGTCACGGTGTCTAAATCCATAAGTACAGCTTTCACCTCTTCAGAAGGATTAGTCTCCAAACACAAAGACACCAGTCGATACATATACATCATTATTATCATCGAGTTCTTGAAAAGAAAAAATATGATTGAGTCATCAACAATTCCCAAAGCTCCAACAGCATATGAACGACACACCAAGAACGGAAACTCTTGCATTAAGATTGAGGCTAAAATGCTCCAGATTTCTGTTTTGAGGCATACATTCAGTGTTTTCACTATAACTTGCATATAGCGTTTGTCCCGGTGAATACTAATGACGAAATTCTCGTCCCTGTATTCCGTAAAGGAGATTGGGAACTGGAAAACACTAACACTCCACACCACTAGGACTACAAACGTAAAACTTCTGTCCTCAACCACAGCTTTATGTGAGAACAACGTGAAAAAGTCCGTCATGTCACAAGCTTTACCAATCAACACCAGCAGCAAGTTGGACAGCTTGTCACGTGACATTTGACCTTTCGGGAGCGTCCATCTCCCAATGATCATGACCAGTAGAAAGCTCTGCTCGATGGCGAAGACGAAGACGTCATTATCCAAATTCATGAAGTCGTCATAAAAAGCCTGAAAAATGTGTATAAAAAATATACTAAATAGTACATCGAAAAATCATCAAGAATGACATGACCCCAACCCACTCCTCTTTCTTAAAAATAAAAGAAAGGAAAAAAAAACATGGGACAAACAAGTAATCAAAAACAAAAGAAACCCCACGTGGAAGATGTTTTTGTGTGATAGGAAAACTCATGAACCAATTTGTAGACACTTAGGTATCCTATACCGACGTAATCTCACATACAGTTTGCAATATCAATCTCCACCGAGAAAACAAAATTAACGTTAACTTTTAAAAATTTTTAATCTTGCATTAGTTTAATCTTGTGAACATTCCGCAGTCCAATTCCGACGATTGGTAAAATGTGTGCTATTTAAGGACCCTCTACGCACTGCACACTGAAGATTTCTACTTTCATGCTACATTTATCAAGTTTAAGCGATATGCCCCTTGAGTTTAAATTATACAGTATAGCACCTAGTGGAATCTTTACTATCAGTTTTAATATAATTATAGTTTGCAGCTAAGTGTAAAGTTTCACGTTACGTCACGATCTAGTTGACAGCTGCGCTCAAGGTAAATTGTACACGCCTCCTAACCGCAAGCTTTACGACTGGAACTTTCTTCTGATCCCTGATTGGTTGCTCCTGGAACAGACTATTTCCGTTTCAATGTTGATAATTTGAGTTGACCAATCACGTGAATTGTTTACCTGTATGCATCTGACGAAAAAGATCGTGACGTAACGTAAAACTTTACAATTAATTGCAGAAATGTAGCTATCCAAAAAATATATTGATAGACCGGAGAGCTACAGTGCAACCAGAGACATAAAAAACCATATGTCTCTGGTGCAACCCATTGTAAAAACTAAATATTTATTGCGCACAAAAATTTTGCGCTCAGTTATTGATAATTTCTTCAAAATTCTTACGGCAATCGCGAAAAATATAGATTTTAAAAAATTCCTTACTCCTCTATGGAGTTCTCTCGTGGTTGACATCTGAACGAATTGCATTGGACCGAATTATCTTCGAACCAAAATGGCAGCATAAAAAGACGAAATTTTCGATGATCTCAATTTCAGGGCTAGGAGGGCTATTAACAACAATTATAAGGAATGTTTTGATGTGGAAACAGCGAAATAATATGTTAGGAACACACGGTTAGTAATATTTTGATATGACAGTTTAAAACATAGAGAAATAAATCGAGAAACAGCGCAATTTTTGTGCGCAGTAAAAATACATTTTTTTCAATGCGTGGCACTGTAGCTCTCCAGTCTGTCAAAATATTTTTTCGGAGAGCTACAGTTCTACAGCTACTACAAACTGTAATATATTGGATCAAAGTGATGTCACTGAATGCTTTATTTGTGTGTGTGTGTTTTTTTTCCTTTGAAGTTAGCAACAGTGATGAGTGTTAATCACTACGTTGTTCTCTTGGGGGAGAATGACAGGTTCCTGTGTACGTTGAAGCAAACAACTAAACAATTTCACCTTTATGCAATTTCCTGTTTTCTCATAGTCGATCCCTTGAAATAGAATTATTTCTCGGAAAAATGCGAATATTTTGTCATAAAAATGTACTTTTTATGTATAGTGGGTCTTCTCTCCATGTTTTTTGTAAATCAAAAATGTATATTTTATTGCAAACTTTTTTCATCTTTCAAAAAATGGAGCGAAGACCCAATCATATAGAAAAAATTTGTTTTAAAGTTAGAGAAAATGATCGGTTTTGTTCTTTTTATTGTGTGTATGCTTTTCCATAGGCAAATATTCTTAGTCTTTGTGAGATTTTTGTGAATTGTATAGATTTTACATAAAGTAAACTTTAATATTAGATGAAATATCAAAAAATTTTGGATATACATGTAATTGAGATTAAAATTTTCACTTCATATCTGTCGCTATAAGCACTTCGTCCGTCTTATTACCCCATCTTTTTATGTTTTCAAGATTAATTACTACTAGTATTCACAAAAGAAAGTAATATAGAAATTTTTGTGTTTTTAATTTGAATATGCTGGTTTATGTGTGTATCTTTTTCTTTATTTTTATTTTCAATTTTGTCTTTCTATTTCCATCATTGTCGTGACCCACGGGGTTTCGCTTCGTTTCATTCCATTTTGCAAAGTATGACGGAAAAAATCCCGTGGGTCCCGAAGATGGAATTTTGTAATTTGCTTTCAGTATCCCGTTCTTTTAATGATTTATAAACAATATATATGCAGTGTTTAGGGATTCTAACTACATGAATAACCAATGTTCTACTCTAAACACAGTGATCTATTAAAGAATTCATGAGTAAATAAACGATTTATGTATTTGATTTATAAATTTAAGCTTTCTTTTTAAGAGCTCTCTAGACACTACAAGACTTTTTGTTAACATTAGAGAGAAAAATATCAATTTAAAACTTTATTTCAAATTAATTTTTTTAAATTATTTTACTTATTCAGTAATGCAATGTATATATCATTTTATTTTATCTTAGCTGCAGAACTGTATAGCTCTCCGAAATACATATATTGACAGACCGGAGAGCTACAGTGCCAGCCATTGAAAAGACTGCTTTTTGGTGGAAACAGCGAAAGAATATGTTAGGAACACATGGTTAGTAATAATTTGAGATGAACGCTTAAGAAATACGGAGAAATAAATCGAGAAACAGTGCACTTTTTGTGCGCAATTAATATACAGTTTTTTCAATGGCTGGCACTGTAGCTCTCCGGTCTGTCAATATATATTTTTCGGAGAGCTACAGTTCTGCAGCTAATTTTATCTACGACCAGAAAACCCTTCTTGCATGAAAATATCGCAGAAATTCGAACTCTTTAGTGCATACAAAGGGAAGGCTTGATTTTATAAAGAAAATAGAAAGGGTTAGCAGTATGGATTGGACTTTCCCGTCTACGTGTAGCTCTCTCATTTTCGGAAGAAATCTCACAATCTTACTTACTGTGTGATGCCAGATGATGTCGGCCGATTGTAAAGGGGGGAGGTTAAACCTTATGTTTTCAGATATTTGCACAATTTCAACATCAACTCTTGACAATTGAAGCATACGTTTATTAGTCGTTAGCCAAAAGTAGGTCGCTGTTAATTTTTTTTTTGGTATTTCATTATAATTGCTTAACATATTCAAATCATATATATGTACTGTATACATCATATCTTCGAAGTTTTAGGTTCAGAATAATCATAAACTTTTTCAGTTGCTGTATCTTTAGACAAATTATATATATGTTCCCCTCAACTATTCATTTACGATCCAACTTTTCCTAGCTCGTGCATCGTCCCAAGCCACGTTTCGGAGTCCGCAAATAAATTAAGCTTTCTCCTACTGGCCATTATGGCCATAGTTTGCGACGATGTTGCTTGTGTGGTTTAGCGCTTTATTCTCCTCAAAACACATTTAGATCATTTGTTACCGACAATTGCTCGATTTCTGGATGAAGATAACAAACAAAAAATACGGATTCAATGCATTTATAAACGGAACGAACCAAGTGACCAAGCAGACATGATTACTGCCCCACTTATAAGTGAACCCCAGTATAATACCTGTGTTCTCTCGGTGACCACTGTTGTGGAAGTCATTGTCGTCGCTGTCGTCGTTGTATTCGTCGTCATCGTTTTCGTTGTTGTCGTACTTGTCCCGTTTGCCGAGGTCTTTGTTGTAGTCCCATAGCTGCTGGTTCCGGACCTTCTGTCTGCCCGATCCAGCTCCATAATCCAGATAGGGACAATGTCCAGACAAATGAACAGGAGCGTGCCAAGAGAGACCCTGAAATCAACCCTTACTTTTAGAGGAGAACATTTGTGTTTATACCATTGCATTTTTTGAAAAAAGGTATCTGTGATCACAGAAATTCTTTTTCTCACATTCTTTGCGGTAGAGATTCTTTTAAAAAATCGAATCAATTGTACTCACAAAATTACCACTGTTATTTATTTAATGTTCTTTTTTTTGAAAGAGAGAGAGAGAGTTGAAGAAAGAAACGACACTGTTAAATTAAGACTAGGTCATATATTCAATTTAGTTTGTATGAAACTTTTTTACCCTTCGAACGAAATTTCAGTTGAGAAGGGAGGGGGGCTATATTAGATGGGTACAGGGGCTGCAAATAAGCACAGATTCTCGATTAGGAAAAGAAACCGTCATCAAACGTTATTATTCAGGGGCACAAGCATAGGTACACCCCTGCCCCGGTTCTCGTTGGTACTTTTGAATCACTGTGCGGCAGTCAACTGCTAGTATCTTTGAATGTATAACTTAGCACAGTTCTAAACTTACCACTTGTGTTCCATGCCTTTTCTGATGTATGCAGCATGGATACCTTCTACGATCGCAGGTAAAAATCCCAAGGAATAAATCCAAAATTTTGGTTCATTTAAAATCGTAGATACTCTTGATATGGCCAGAAGGCAGTGCAAAAGGAACATTAGGCGAACGCCTATAGCCTTAGCCAATATTAGGTGCCTAGCCTGCAACTTAAATCTGTCAGGTCCCATCCTACATCTAAAGGAAATGTGACTGGTATCGGAGGGAATTAACGAGCGAGTGAACCTTCGCTCACTGTTAAATATCCTTTCTTCTGTTCTTTACACCCTGATGAGATATTGATTTCACTTAAACGTCATTATATTATATAATAATCTTCCATTAATTAAAACAAATATTTTGGACACACTAAAACTTTCCGAGTAAATAATCGTTCATCCCATGGAATTTTCTGAAAGGGAAATTAAAATTGAATGTGTCGAGCGACCATACCGGTAGTTAGACCGACAATGTGATTCTATTTAGATCGAATTTACAAGGAAACAATATTAATTACATAAAAAATCCACAAATTAATCCTCAATATGTACTCAATATTCATTTAATGTTATTTAATTGCAACCGAGGCAGTGGAAGTATTTTGATTATTGAATATATGTATGAAATAAACAGATGTAAATACTTTGAAATTACTTCGATACCACCGGTATATTTATATTCATTAAGCTGCATTTTGACGATTCACAGATTTAACCAAAAAAAAGAATAATGTGGGATCCGTGTGGTTATGAATAAAAAACTTAATAAGGAATTAAAAAAATTAAAATAGAGGGGAGGTTAAACACTCATGAAGAGAGACATGTTGGTCCTGGTAAATTTGAACATCGAGTTGTTTTATTGAAAAGAGTGAAGGTAACAAACGGTAATCGTTCTCTCTATATATATAAACAAATTGTGAAGAGGACATAAAACATGGACCCTGGGATTTCCAGAGGTAGGGTCAGATGGCTAGGGGGAGTAAGCATCTCCTGTTGACAGGTCATACCCGCCATTAACAATATGAAATGATCGGGTAGACGGATCCTTCGGTAGTTAATTAACTTTGATATAAAAACAAAGGCCTAACAATTGGTATGAAACAGATCAGCCAAAATACGACCCAATGATATGTTATACTTGCTAACAAAGTCATTATAACGATCATAATGCTCGTATTTACAATAATATTAACAAAAATTGGTACCCAAAGTAGGGTCTCCTAACTTGAAATACAGTTGTGAAATATGAAAGCCCTATCACCATCTGTTCCCAAGTTATGCCAGGTTAAAGTTTTTTTCATAAATACAGAATTCTTCAAAATCAAGGTCAGAAGGTCAGGGTTATTGGTATCCAATAAAAGGTCTTGCCACAAAAATTACATACATGTATGTGGAGTATGGAAGCCCTTGCCCTAATCATTCAAAAGTTATGACCAAGGTTAAAAAGATTTTAAAAGTAGGTCAAACTCCAAGATCAAGGTCAGAAGGTCAAAGGTTATTGGTATTCAATGAAAGGTCTTGTCACAAGGATTACATATGTAAAGTATGAAACCCTAACCCTTACCATTAAAAATTACTGCGTTAAAATGTTACTCTCACTTGTATTTGTGGATAGATGGTCATTTGTCATTCCTCTTTCCAATCAATTCTACATTAAACTTGTACATATACATTCCTAGTACTGTAAAGTTGATTCATATTTAATTTTATTTTTTGTTTTTAGTGCAATATCTTGGAGAAGACCTATTTCTTATGCTACAATCTGTTGTGGTAAGTATTCATCACATATGGAAACATGGTTTGTATCCAAAAGGAATAGAATGAGCATTCTGTAAACCAACTGTCCTTTGTTGCTCTTATATCAAGACACTATGTTTATGTTGTGAGAATATTTTTTGTACACAATCAACAGAAAGGTTTTTAAAACTGAAGTGATGATGTGTATGAATCTTATTTCTGTAGTTGCTTTTGCTGGTGTGTTTTAAAGATGGCTTTATTTTTTATTTTTCTACAGATGGCATGCCAGTCAACAGATCTGACTTCTCTGCGATTACTTCAGATAGAGTTATGGCCCTTGTTAACCACAGAACAGAACCATTTACTATTTCTTGTAAATCAGGAACTGTCACATCCGTCGGGGGAAGGGGTCTAAATATCAGAAATGCATCTTAGATCAATTGATGACATTTTCAAAGTGCATTAAATAAGTTGTAGCCAGTTGATTAAATTGAATTGTAATTATTCCACCCTTCAAACCAGCTCTTAGAGTAAAGTAGATCAAATTTTTGCAACACCTTTTTTCACCAGAAAACTGTTTGGGACATGTTTCATTTAGGAAGGCAAAATTTTCACAAAGATCTTTGTATTTTGATGTCATAATCGTATAGGATTTGTTTACTAGAGAATGAAATTCTCATGAGCAGATGGTCCTGCTTAATTTTATGTAGATAAAGTTCTCACTTTTATATTTTTCAGTGTTATTTCATTATTTTAACATAAATCACAGCATATTGCTTACCAAAGTTTCTTGTAATTTTCCTCATGAAATGATATGCTTTACAAGTTAAAAATAAATTTGAATTTAATATACACTGTATTTGAGTGTGTAAAGCTGTAATATAATTTTCTTCATATTGATACATCTTTGTATGGAAATAAGCATATCAGAATGTAGAACATGACACTAAAAACTGAACATTAAATGGGTATCCATCATATTTAGTTTTTCTATCTCAGATATCAGCACTTTGGTCTACCCTTTGCATTCATTACATCTGACTGCTATCTTATCAAGGGTATTGGCATGGATGGGAAAATACATGCTCATTCTTGTTATCTTACGTTACCTTTGTTTACATTTAATTGCTATTTACATGTATGTTTATTTGTGTACTGAATTGACATGTGCAAGAAGGTTAAGCTTTCTCAATTGCAGATCAAATATGTTGGTACCTAAAGTAAGGCCTTTTCACAAGAAATACATATGAAATATAAAAACCTACCACCACCTGAGCCTTTTCTTGGGGTACCACCAAATTTGACTTTTTGACCTTGATCATGGAGTTTGACCCACTTTTACACAAAAAATTTCAAACTTACGTTGGCCATATCTTTTGAACAGTAGATACCAGGACTTTTATTTCATATATGTATTCTTTGATGAAAGATCTTCAATTTGGTACCAACAACTTTGACCTTTTGACCTTGGAGATTTCCTTACTTTTGAAAAACTTGAACCTTGGCCATAACTTTTGAACGGTAAGGGCTTAGGCTTTCATACTTCACATTTGTAATCCTTGTGAGAAGACGCTTCATTAGATACCAAGACCCTTTGACCTTGGAGTTTGACCTACTTTTAAAATACTACCTTAACCATAATTTTTGAAGGGTTAGGACAATGGCTTTCATACTTCGAATATTTAATCTTTGTAATAAGACCTTTCGTTTGATATCAAGAATCTTGACCCTTTGACCTTAGAGTTTGACCCATTTTTACACAAAAAATCCAAAATTTTACTTTGGCCCCAATTTTTAAATGGTAGATACTGTGAATTTCATATTTCAAATATCAATTTTTTGTGGCAAGCCCTTTCATTTGAGACCAACTATTTTGATCTTTTGACATTGACCTTGGAGATTTCTGTACTTATGAAAATCTTTAACCTTGGCCATAACCTTTGAACAGTAAGGGCTAGGGCATTCATACTTCAAAAATGTAATCCGTGTGAGAAGACCTTTCATTGAATATCAACAAATTCAACCTACTTTTTACAAACTTGAACCTTGACCATGGCTTTCAAATAGTAAGGGCTAGAGCTTTTATACTTCATATACGTAATCTTTGTGACCTTTCATTGGATATCAACAATGACCCTTTGACCTTGGAAACTGACCTACTTTTTACAATCTTTAACATTAGCCATAACTTTTGAATGGGAAGTGCCAGCATTTTTTTAAGACAATGCCTTTCTTTGGAAACCAACAACCTTGACCCTTTGACCTTGACTCTGGAGTTTGTCCTACCTTTAAGGTCAGATGACACCTTCCTAAAATATATGTTTTGTATCCCTTGGTATTATACAAAAAAAATTTCAAATTTGTCATTCTCTTTTGATTTCTACATTCTTTTCAAAATGTCTTTGAATATAAGTTCACCAAAAATTGTGGTATAGGCCATTCAGAAGATTACCTTTAAAGGTTATATTAGAAATATGACCCTGTAGTATCTTGTCCAAATGCCTGGTATTAAGGTATCCTAATTTTTTTGTGAAGAAACTTGTTTAAGTACCTATACTTGAATGACAAATTCTTAGGAAAAATTATATATTTTTGAGGAATGTGTCGTCTGACCTTAAAAACGTTAACTTTGGTCACAACCTTTAAACAGGTGGTGGTAGGTTTTTATATTTCATATGTATTTCTTGTGAAAAGGCCTTACTTTAGGTACCAACATATTTGATCTGCAATTGAGAAAGCTTAACCTTCTTGCACATGTGTTTAAGTTTGAATGTTTATTATTTCCATGAACTCTGTTCTGTTTGAATGTCCTGGTTTTGTTCTGACATTTGTAGTTTGCAGCAACACTTGGTCAGTCAAACCCCATAGCGGACTCCTCTGTTCATTTGCAAAGTAATATCGAGGGGGTATTTATTTCATTGTAATTAAGCATCCCATAGATGAGAAATATGGTGATCAACATTTGAAACTTAAGCATGCTTGACCAAACAAAAGGACACACTGTTATTGGAAAGATAATCAAACACCTTGTACACTTGGTATTACCGTACTTCTCTCCATCCTCTATGAACTTTTTTCTTCCTGATTTTATAAATGAATGAATAATTTGTCTTAATTCTGTATATTTCTACCTGTCTTGGTTGTGGAGACTTGGTCTTTATTTTTCCATTGTGATTAAATTCCAGTTTTGTAGCAACACTTGTATCAACATGCCTTGTTGTAATTGTTAGGGAGCTGTGATAAAATAAATAATGAAGTGTATTACTATATATGCACAAAAAGATAAGCATTATATAATTCATTACAACCTACTGTACTGCTTAAAGTATTGTCTAACTAAACACTAGACAAAAAGACACAGTACAGAGTACCTGAGAGCACAAAGGGAGCTGAGAGCTTCTCCTCTAAATCCAAACGTGGCAACACTGGTCAGATCTGTGAAGTCCTGAAGCTTAGATGTGTGGTGCTTGAGAGCTAACAAAGGAACATCAGTGATGTCAGTGTAAAGTGTACATACATTATATATAATAACATAACAGTAAACAAAAGGTCCATACTTAGTCCCTCAAAGTTACTCTCCTCCACTCCGCTTCCATTGTCACTCACTTCAATCGACTCCAATCCATAATCCTTCAGTTTTATTTCTGAAAAAAAAGGTTTCACATAAAGCATCAAGATATGAAACTTAATCATTTAACTTTTTATAATCAAGCAGAAAAGCCCATTAACTTGTGTCACTGAGGTAACAGGTTTTTTTTTTAATTTACCAACACTGGTTGCCCCTGCATCAATGCTGTTTTCCACCAGCTCTTTTACAGCTGTGGCGAGGGTTAGAACAACCTGCCCTGAACAGATTCTGTGGACGGACTTTTTGTCGATTGCTTTGATTTCTTTGGCAAGTGATATTTGTTCCTCCTCCCTATAAAAATCATAATTTACACAAAAAAGCGTTAAAATAATTCAGTATTTGAAACATAAATCCTGTGGTTATCCCTGCAGACCGTGAGACTCTGTACAAAAAAATTAAAAATATATAATTTAATAACATGAAGTAATGTACACTCAGGGTAAAGAGTAGATAGAACGTTCTATCGTTAAAATGATATTGTCCTACAGACCCGGTTTAACGATAGAATTAGTTCCGTGTATTCATATCGTAGCAAAAGAACTACGGGCGATAACTTGTACTCAGTGCATTTACTATGAACAATCCAGAGAGTTCCGATTGTAAACATGGCAGGTTAATTTGAAGCGAGAGAAAAACGTTGAGAAAATTAATTGGATTTTCGTCTTTATATGGATTATTTTTTGACAAACTAGTTAAAAATATTAAATTCTACTCAGATTCAAAAATATTTTTTGACAAATTACCCACCAAATTATAAACAATACAAACGTCAAACAAACTATTAGCAAAATTATTTTGAAAGAAAAGGACACTAACATTTCTTTAAAAGCTTGCATTCATAATGAACATATCTAGTGAGTATAACATGCAATTTACGACAAGGAATTACCTTTTGGATCCTTGGAACACTGCCATCCAGAAGTTAGATCCAAAGGCATCGACATGGAGCTCACTACAGAGGCCTGCTGGGGCCACAAACAGACTGGGCCAGCTGTCCCTGTATAGACTCCCCTCAGAGGTCCTCTGTAAAAAGTCACCTGTACAGCACACAGGTGAGAGCGTAAAAACATTCTCAATATGTGAGGAACCATATTCATTTATTGAAAGAACAAAAATGTTAGATATTGTGTACATAAATGTGTTTCTAAGAGTGATATAGAATTGTCTAAAGGCTTGAACCAATAGGAATCTAATTTTTTAAAATCCCTTTGAGAACCAACACTTGGCAGTAGAGGACTGCATGCTATGGATTAATTCCTTACTCTGTAACTCTAGAGCACATGCTCTAATCACTTCACAATGCAGCCAACACAACCAGTGATGCTGCTATGCAAAAAATAAAGTGCATGCTAAAAAATGAGAGGGGTCTCAGAATCCCTAGTGGTTCCAGAGAGAGTTGTGGTGGGGGCCAGTTATATACTGCTATAATAGTTCAGTTTTGTAATTCTTTTTTTAAGGGAATAGTTCAGAATTGGTTTTTTCATCATTTCCTGTTATATTGTAGATGTCTCACTTATGTGAACAACTGGGATAAGAAGTAGAACAAACTAATTTCTATAAAATCAAAAAGTAATCTTTAAAATAGTACAATGTGGATGAATTGTGTGAAACACCATTTTTTTTGCTTGTAACATATGATGACACTGCATACATGTATTAATTACATAAATGTTGTTTACAAAACTAAAAAAAAAATGGGAGAAAAAAATAGGATAAAACATATGTCATCTTTTAAATATCAGGGTATTCTTAAGATGCTTTTATTTTACACCCAAGATATTAACATTGAACATGTTTTTGTTACTATGAAGAGTGATTTCTTACCAGCAAAATACCTGGGAATCTTCAGTTTCTCTACGAGAGATGGGCAATGGATGGGCAAACTCCAGTCAAACAGATACCCCTCACACTGGCCACTTTCTGGTGGACTCTCTATCCTGTCAATATAGTCTGACACAGTTGTCTTCTCTTTGTTCTCAAGACTGGCCCACTCACAAGAATTCTTAACTGAATGTTTCAAAGTGACATCTTTGTCCCCTACAAATACACATACTGTACCACTGGATTCAATGTAACTGCAGCCAACACTTTTGTATAATTATGCAAACAATATATACATGTATGTACAAAGAAGAAAATAGAAAATATTAACCAGCAAATCTTTTGATGAACTCTAGAGTCCAGGGAGTGTCTGTGACTTTGATATCTGTGATTATGACAGGTTTGTGTTTTGATGAGTAATCTTCAAAAAATCTCTCTGCTGTTAAGTCCGATGCTGAAACTCTGTCAACCTAAAAATTAAATTAATATCAGGCAATATTTAGAAAATCTGTCTCCATGACCCATTATAAACTACCAGTACTGTAAATCAACTTTTGATCACATATTATAAATACAAGAACCATTTGAATAACTAATACTCGATGAATTTAGTAACCAACACCCCAAAAAATTTCAGTGATTTTTTGGTGACAGTGAATACCAGTACAGTATTCACTGGAAGAATATGGCTTACCTGGGTACATCAATGCATACTTACAAAAGT
>PRKT01000139.1:0-24272 GCA_003671525.1 Saccostrea glomerata
AAAAAATGTACACTTCAAAAAAACCCGTTCATTTAAATCACACTGACAGACATCAATTACGCATATACTTCGTAGCGTAGTGGTTAACGCGCTCGTTCATGCACCAAACCCTGTGCTATGGAGAGAGTTCCAATCATATGTGAAGCTTTTTTCTTTTCACATATCTTAAAAACATGAGTGAAAAATAAATTACTTATAAAATATCAAAACAATGAAATACAGAATCAAATGTGTAAAAGATGACATAGACCATATAATTTTGAAAAAATATAGCTTTTGTGAACTTTTAGAATTGAAAAATGTCTTTTCTCTGAGCGGGGGATTGTCCTTGTCTTGTACGCCTTCATTCTTTAAAATGTTCTGAAGTTGTGCTGCCTGCCATGACTTTGACCTTTGTTGATGTGACCTTGAACTGTTTCAGGCTCTAGAATATTTCAGGAACTTTCAGAGAGATGCAATTAAATAAAGTGTACTATAGGTTTGACCAATTATATGCATATACATTAATCATTCAAACAAGGGCTTGCTAAACAATAATCCCTAGGAATTCACTACTTACAGATTATAGATCTTAGTATAGTCTACTTGTGTTCCAAATTAATTGGACAAAACGTAGTAACATTTTGAAAGATTGTTAACAAACAGTCAGGGGACAGACACCTTCTTGTTTCTGCCCAACAGAGCTAAAAATCTGCACTTTTAAACTTTTTTACAGAGAAATGCATCTAATGTGTGATATCATGTAAAGCTACAGTCAAGACTGAGTGAAGGAGACTTGTGCCATTTGACTTTAGATGGATCTAAATTTAAAGAGTAAGCTGAAGATATTCAATAACAAATACACAACTGTACTCTCCAAATGATGGGATTGTCAAACCTATAACAAAATTAAGTACATGTACCTAAAATTGCATATTTTTCATTCTCTACCAGATCGAAGGACTTTTCAAACTCTGGATGTCGTCTCTGTAACATTTCTGGATGCCAACTGCCATTCATACTCCTGTAAACAATAAGGATAATTGAACAGTTTGACAAAAGTATGACAGAAATAATATGTTCTCCTTTTTCATAAGATAATACATCAGCCAAATCCAAAAATAATTATATTAAGTCAATGAATTATATGGATTAGATATGGAATGTAGAGACCAAAATAAATACAAGGAAGTCCCAAAAAATGCAATTGTCATATCACAATTAATGTTACAAATGAATTCATCACATCCTAAGAAAGAATTACGAATAACACACGATCACAATTCTGTAGAAAAGGGCATGAAGAGAGCCACTCCTAGGCATTCACTGTGAAATCCAAGTTTGCATATGCAAAAAATGTAACTGTCTTATCACAATTAATCTTACAAATGAATTCATCACATCCTAAGAAAGAATTACAAATAACACATGATCACATTTCCTTAGAAATCAGCATGAAGAGATCCAATCCTACGCATTCACTGTGAAATCCAACATTGGTTATATAAACAATTCAAATTCCTGAACTAGCTAATAAAAACACAAGCATCATCTCTTTATATGCAAAAAATGCAATTGTCTTATCACAAGTAATGTTACAAATGAATTCATCACATCCTAAGAAAGAATTACAAATAACACACGATCACATTTCCATTGAAAGTGGCATGAAGAATTCCAATCCTATGCATTCACTGTGAAATCCAACATTGGTCAAATTCACAATTGAAATTCCTCAACTCACTGATAAAAACACAAGCATCATCTCATATATGCAAAAAATGCAATTCTCTTATCACAATTAATGTTACAAATGAATTCATCACATCCTAAAAAAGAATGACAAATAACACACGATCACATTTCCGTAGAACACAGCATGAAGAGATCCAATCCTAGGTATTCACTGTGAAATTCAGAGTTCACCAATTACACAATTGAAATTCCTGAACTCACTGATAAAAACACAAGAGTCATATCATTTGCAAAAAATGCAATTGTATTATCACAATTAATGTTACAAATGATATCATCACATCCTAAGAAAGAATTACGAATAACACACGATCACATTACTGTAGAAAATGGAATGAAGAGATCCAATCCTACTCATTCACTGTGAAATCCAACGTTGGTCGAATACACAATTGAAATTCCTGAACTCAGTGATAAAAACAAAAGAGTCATGTCATAAGCAAAAAATGCAATTGTCTTATCACAATTAATGTTACAAATGAATTCATCACATCCTAAGAAAGAATTACGAATAACACACGATCACATTTCCGTAGAACACGGCATAAAGAGATCCAATCCTACGCATTCACTGTGAAATCCAACTTTGGTCATATAAACAATTGAAATTCCTGAACTCACTGATAAAAACAAAAGCGTCATCTCATATATGCAAAAAATGCAATTGTCTTATCACAATTAATCTTACAAATGATTTCATCACATCCTAAGAAAGAATTACGAATAACACACGATCACATTTCCCTAGAAAACGACATGAAGAGATCCAATCCTACACATTTACTGTGAAATCCAACGTTGGTTGAATACACAATTGAAATTCCTGAACTTACTGATAAAAACACAAGAGTAAAGTCACATGGAAAAAATGCAATTGTCTTATCACAATTAATGTTACATATGAATTCATCACATCCTAAGAAAGAATTACAAATAAAACACAATCACATTTCCGTTAAAATTAGTATGAAGAGATCCAATCCTACAATGCGCATTCACTGTGAAATCCAACGTTGGTCAAATACACAATTGAAATTCCTCAACTAACTAATTAAAACACAAGTGTCATGTCATATGCAAAAAATGCAATTGTCTAATCACAATTAATGTTACAAATGAATTCATCACATCCTAAGAAAGAATTACGATTAACACTCGATGACATTTCTGAAGAAAAATCATGAAGAGCTCCAACCTTACGCATTCACTGTGAAATCCAACGTTCACCAATTAAACAATTGAAATTCCTGAACTCACTGATAAAAACACAATAGTCATCTCTCTATATGCAAAAAAGGCAATTGTCTTATCACAATTAATATAACAAATAGATTCATCACATCCTAGGAAAGAATTACAAATAACACACGATCACATTTCCTTAGAACACCGTATGAAGAGATCCAATCCTACACATTCACTATGAAATCCAACGTTGGTCAAATACACAATTGAAATTCCTGAACTCACTGATAAAAACACAAGAGTCATGTCATATGCAAAAAATGCAATTGCCTTATCACAATTCATGTTACAACTAAATTCATCACATCCTAGGAAAGAATTACAAATAACACACGATCACATTTCCATAGAACACGGTATGAAGAGATCCAATCCTACGCATTCACTACGAAATTCAATGTTGGTCACATACACAATTGATATTCCTGATCTCACTGATTAAAACACAAGAGTCATATCATACTGTAGTTTCATTAAAATTTGTTGAGCACTAATTTTTGAGGATTTCGTTGCTGAGCAGATCCTCGAAATCCAATGTTCATTGAATAAAGAAACAAGTTATTCATTTGTACAGGCATTGCTTTTGTCTATGAAATTACATATCCTCGAAAACGTTTGTTTTACAAAGTCCACGAAAATTGATGCCAATGAAAATTGATGAAACCATAGTTTTACAAACCAGAAGTCTCTGTCGAGACTGAAGCTCTACTGATTTGTACTTACAGCAAAGGAAAAGTACTTATAGAAAGGAAAAGTACTTAAGCAGCTGGGAATTGAAACTTGACAACAGCAATAAATAGAATAATGATCCTTGATAGAGTCTCTTTATTTTCTTAGTGTAGTCTACTTGTGTGCCAAGTTATATTGAAATCAGTCCAAAACTGTAGGAGGACAAGCCTGATAGTTTCTTGGTGATAGACTTGCACCCATATCTTTTACCTGGTCCATTATCTGGAAAATGTATGTCGATCAATTCAGCATCCAGAGCAAGTCCATTAGTATGCATCCTAAGTTGTATCATCCATGCGAGTTTGCACAACATAGGGCTAATAGTTACTTAGAAATGAAACCTGCATAAAAATATAACCTCTTCACTCATCCAGAAAAAAATGTAGGTCAGATTCAGCATCTGAAGCCAGCCTGGTAGAATGCAACCTTAGAAGTATCATCTATGCAAGTTTGGTCATTAAAGAGCTCATAGTTACATGGAAATGAATCCTGCATCAAAAACTTGTTCACTCATCCAGAAAATGTAGGTTAGATTCAGCATCCAAAGCAAGTCTGGTAGTATGCATCCTAAGATGTATCATCCATGCAAGTTTAGTCATTATAGGGCTCATTGTTACATGGAAATGAAACCTGCCCCAAAAACATTAACCTGTTCACTCATCCATAAAAAGTAGGTCAGATTCAGCATCCGAAGCATGTCTTGTAGTATGCGTCCTATCATGTACCATCCATGCAAGTTTGGTCATTATAGGGCTCATTGTATCTTGGAAATGAACCCTGCACCAAAAACTTTAACCTGTTCACTCAACCGGAAAATATAGGTCAGATTCAGCATCCAAAGCAAGCCTGGTAATGTGCATCCTTAGATGTATGATCCATGCAAGTTTGGTCAACATAGGGCTTATAGTTTTTTGGAAATGAGACCTGCATCAAAAAGATTAACCTGTTCACTCAACTGGAAAATTTAGGTCAGATTTAGCATCTGAAGCAAGTCTGGTAGTGTTCATTCTTAGATGTACCATCCATGCAAGTTTGGTCAACACAGGGCTTATAGTTCCTTAGAAATGAGACCTGCACCAAAAACATTAACCTGTTCACTCAACCGGAAAATGTAGGTCAGATTCAGCATCCGAAGCAAGCCTGGTAATGTGCATCCTTAGATGTACGTACCATCCATGCAAGTTTGGTCAACATAGGGCTTATAGTTCCTTGGAAATGAGACCTACACCCAAAACTGCACCAAAAATGTTAACCTGCTCCAAAAACATTACCCTGGTCATTCCTTTGCTGAAATTGCAGCATCTGAAACTTTGACTGGTACAATGAAACGCATTAGAAGCATCTTCCATGCATGTCTAATCAATATAGGACATAGAAGTACTTAAAAAGAAAACTGCTCCAAAAAACTTAACCTTAACCCGGGACACCAACGCCAACGCCGAGGGTATTACATAAGCTCCCCAAACTTTGTTGAGGTGAGCTAAAAAAGAAAACTTTCACAAAAAATGTGCTGAATAATGTAGTAGGGGAGGAAAAGGTTAATGTAAGTAGGAGTGCCAATATAATAATTTAATGAAACAATCAAACCTCTGCTGTTTCTTGTTGACTAGAAGATGGTACCTCCATTCCAGCACATTGTTTAGATAATGCTCCAATCCAGTATGCGCAGCCCATCTCCAATATTTCACCATCTCCAATGATGAGGTGTGGGGGGGAAATTGAAGAGAGAGATTAATAAAGACAAAAAAAACAAACAACAAAAATGATAACACTTATAAAGATGTGCTAGGTATAGGGTAGAGGAGATTAGAAGGAGTGCAAAAGGAAATACATTAAAAAAAAGAATAAGACCTTTTCTAGATTCCTTAACAACAAAGAAATACCTCCACTCCAGTGTTGTTGGCATGCTGTTCCAATCCAATATGCCCAGCCTCCTCCAAGTCTTCCAACGATGAAGAGCCAGCAGCCTCCAAGTGCACCATCTCCAATGATGAAGTCCCAGCAAAAAGAGTCCAACAGAGAAGATTAGACAAAGAAAAAAACATCAGAACAAAAAACAAAACAACTAATACAAAAGATGTGCAGAGAATGGGGGAGGGCAAGAATTGTAAGTACTTAGTAGGAGTGCCATTTTTAAATAATAATAAAACCATATTACCTGTGCTCCTCCTTAATGACCAAGAAATACCTCTAGCCCAGTGTTGTTTGCATGCTGTTCCAATCCAATATGCCCAGTCTCCTCCAAGCCCTGCAACGATGAAGAGCCAGTCACCTCAAAGTCCACCATCTCCAACAATGATTAGGTCCCGGCAAAGAGAGAACAGAGAAGATAAAATTAATGATAAGTCTCTCTTCGGCAAAAAAAGAAGAGAGCTTTAGAGAAAAAAAAAACAGCTACAAAACTAACAACCCTTATAAAAAAAAGTGCTAAGGATTGGGGGAGGAAAGAATTGTTAGTATTTAGTAGGAGTGCAAAAAGAAATACATTAAAAAGAATTATACCTTTGATTGTTCTTCCTTAATAAATACCTCCATTCCAGTGTTGTTGCCCAGTAGCCTAAAAGTCTTTATTTCACCAACCCCGAGGATGAAGTCCTAGCAAAATAAGAAGACAGATTAAAACAAAAAGCACCCAAACAGCTAAAAAACTAATGCTAATAAAGATGTGCTGAGGATTAGGGCAGAGGAGATGTTAGTTCTTAATAGGAGTGCATAGGGAAATAAAAATATTCATGAGAGAATGAAACAAAAAAAAACAAACAGACATATGAATTTAAAGGTTTTGTTGAGGACGGGAGGAAAAGAAGGGAGAAAAATGTAAGTAACTTTTAAAACAGCTGAATCACAAAAGGAAACAAATGAGATAACTGTACTGTGGAATTGTCACGTAATTTTGAGATAAGCCCCACAAGCAAAATAAAATTACTCGCCTTTATTTTTATGGTGCTGTTATCTATGTAAAATCTCTTGATCAACTGTCCATTCGCGAATTATTATTTTCGCGATTTGCCGTTGAAGAGCCCATTCACGATAATAAGTACTTGCGAAAAATAAGGAATCTACAGTAAATGATTGTACCTTTCCTATCTGTTTATGATTAAAATAAACCTTCATTACGTTGGATGCTGTTCCAGTCCAATGTTCAATCTTTGTTTAAATGTCAGGAAGGAAACTGTAAATAAACAATATTTCATGAAAGGTCAAAATTTTGACTGTATTTTGTAGATGATTTACTTCATTAACTTATGGGTACCCACGTGGTGCCTATTGGTAAGAGCGTCTGCTCTAGAGTCACGAAATAAAGTTGATCCTTATATCGTGGGTTCCAGTGTGGGACACTGGGACCAGTCCTTCAGATGAGACCATATAAACCGAAGTCCCGTGTCTCAGTAGGTGCCTCCCTGCTCAGTAACCCTGAGTGCCGAGTATAGGACAAAAGGATGACTGCACTTAACGCTATATTTTGGGTCTTTTTGGTTGCTTTTAAATCTTTACAACCTAAGTTCTCTCTTATGTATTTATTACAGTGGTCTGTTAATTAGACACCCAATTTAAATGTTTAAAATTATTTTAGACTGTAATGCAATAACTAATTTCGTGTTTTTGTCTGTACGGTTTTCCAAATAAGCACTAGATCATTTATGCTTACCTGTCTTTGATTGAACATTATGCATGTATGAGAGGAGGAGCTAACATCTTAATAATAAATCTAGCCCGCACCTCAGATCTCCAGATTTCCGCATTATTCCGCATTTTTTCCTCATTTTAATATGGAAAAAATGTGGAAAAAAATACGGAGAGAATTAACAATACGGAAAAGCAGAAAATATACGGAAATAATCTGGAATATAAATGGAAATAATACAGAGAATTGGACTTAGTCTACTTTTCATCCGGAAAAAATATTGAACTCTTAACTTAGAATATTTTTCATCTGGAAAAAATACGGAGCTCTGGACTTAGAATTTTTTCACCAAGAACAAGATGTGTTTGTGAAACACAGTAGCACCTGACGGCAACATTAAGTTCTAAAAAGCAATTTTTAGCAAATGGGTCTCTGTCAAGGTCACACAATCATTGTTCTTGGTGGCATTTGAAAGCACTTTATTAGTGTAGTATGCATACAAAATATTAAGTCTCTATCATCTATGGTTCAAAAGTTATGGCGAAAATTCGAAAAAAGCTACATTTAGCACATAGGTCACAGTCAAGGTCACAAGGTCATTGACCTTGGTGTCAGTTGAAGGTGCCTTATTAGTGGAGTATGCATACCAAATATGAAGTCTCTATCTCTCACGGTTCAAAAGTTATGGCGAAAGTTTGAAAAAGCTATTTTTAGCATATAGGTCACAGTCAAGGTCACAAGGTCATTGACCTTGGTGTCAGTTGAAAGTGCCTAATTGCCAATTCAACCGCAAGTGCTGCTGCAAGAAATTAAACATGCAGTGACCTCACAAATTACAAAGAAGTCTGAAGAAAATTTTTATTGGACAGATGGGTGTAAAGCACAGACCTGAGATATAAATTGAATTGTGAGAAATATGAATCAGGGATGCAGGTGGAAAATGGCAAATGTGATCCAGATTGTTAAAAATTGTCTAAAAAATTTTCTTGTTTTGCAAATATACAATGCTATGTCAACTGTTATTTTTTCCCCAATATCTAATAGTGTTGAACATTTCACTCCCACTTTTGCTTAAATAGAATGAATAGATTTCCATTTATTTAATACGAATATTAAAAAATGCCACATTTTTTCCATGATGAACTTGTGGCTTAAATAAGAGTTCCAGTTTTTAGCTCACCTGAGCCGAAGGCTCAAGTGAGCTTTTCTGATCACATTTTGTCCGTCGTCCGTCTGTTTGTCTGTCCGTCTGTAAACTTTTCACATTTTCGACTTCTTCTCAAGAACCACTGGGCCAGAAAAAGTGAAGCTTATGTGGAAGCATTCTGGGGTAGTGTAAATTCTAAATTGTAGGAATCATAACCCCCGGGGAAGGGCATGGCCATTATAATGAATCAAAGTTTTACATAAAAATATATAGGAAAAATCTTTGAAAATCTTCTTCTCAGGAACCACTGGGCCAAAAAAGCTGAAACATATGTGCCCATGGAAGGATCATGGGGTAGTGTAGATTTCAAAATGTCTAAATTATGATCAGTGGGGTAGGGTGGGGATGCATTATGTATAACAAGGGGGAAATCTGGTAAAGAACAGAATGGTCAAAGCTTCTCAGGTGAGCAATGTGGCCCATGGGCCTCTTGTTTTCCATACATGCTCCTATTTGTTTGTCAAAGATATAAGATCCAATACATTGCTAATGAACATAATGTGTAATTTTGTTCATTCATTTATATGTTTTTTTTTTCATAATTATATAATAAATTGTATATAATTCTGCACATTGTTGATGGTTTTGTAAATATTTATGTATGTATGCATCATGTAGCTGTTTTAAGCCATTTTATAACCATGTGATTAACTCCGTTTTTTCTCCAGATTTCCGTATTTCCGCATTTTATCAACCAAGTAAATACCTCCATATTTTGTGTATATGGAAATGCGGAAATCTGGAGAGAATACGGAAAAAGAGTCCAAATACTCCCATCCACATTTTCTCCATATTTTGAATACGGAGAAAATCTGGAAATTTGAATCTACAAAATCTGGAATGAATGCGGAAAATTAGTCCAAATACTCCCGTCCGCATTTTCTCCTTATTTTGAATATGGAAAAAATGTGGAGATCTGAGGTGCGGGAAAATTAGACTGGATGAATAACAAAGGCATGTATTAAAAATAATACAAGATCTCTATTTTCCAACTTCCTATTTATTTTGTATGGCAAAAGTGCATTATTTACACTGTGGCTAAGAAAAAGTAGATATTGGTTTATTATTGAAAAGTTTAAATCGAGAAGTAGTCCCATGACCAATCATGGCTTTGCTATTCTTGAGAAGATGATTTTTAAAGAATTTTCCTATATATTTCTATGTAAAACTTTGGTCGGCCATTGTGGCCCCTACCTACCCCGGGGGGTCATGATTTGAACAAACTTGAATTTACACTACCTGAGGATGCTTCCATATAATAAGATCAATTATGGCTTTGTCATTCTTGAGATTGAAGATTTTTAAAGAATTTCCAATATATTTCTATGTAAAACTTTGGTCGGCCATTTTGGCCCTGCCCTACCCCCGGGGGTCATGATTTTAACAAATTTGAATCTACACCACCCGAGGATGCTTCCATATAAATATGATCAATTATGGCTTTGCTATTCTTGAGAAGAAGATTTTTAAAGAATTTTCCTATATATTTCTATGTAAAACTTTGGTCTGCCATTGTGGCCCCGCCTGCCCCTGGGGGTCATGATTTAAACAAACTTGAATTTACACTACCTGAGGATGCTTCCATATGAGTTTCATCTTTCCTAGCCTTGTGGTTCTGGAGAAGAAGATTTTTAAAAGATACCATATATTTTTCATTAATACCTAATTATCTCCCCTTGGAAGAGGGCTTGGCCCTTCATTTGAACAAACTTGAATCCCCTTTACCCAAGGATGCTTTGTGGCAAGTTTCGTTAAAATTGGCCCAGTGGTTCTTGAGAAGAAGTAGAAAATGTGAAAAGTTTACAGAATGACAGATGGACGGATGGACAGACGGACTACAGACAAAATGTGCTCAGGTGAGCTAAAAAAAATGTCTGAAATTGCTAATGGATGCTGCCAAGCCTTTTTCTTATATTTACAGAACACAAAGTTTTATGAATTTAGATTAACTGATGATCTAAGTTATGTATATTCTATAAACACCAGAAATCCCCATCGATACGCAAGAGCATTCTCTATGTATATAAAATTTCTAAAATGAGGTAAATTATTGACAAACAAGTTCATGAAACAAGAATATCAGCAGTCTCGTTTAAAGTCATCATTTTGTAAGTTCTAAGGTCGCTATAATGATCTTGACAGCAAATACAATTTATCATTGAGTCAAATACTAATTACTGACATTTTTCATACTAATTGTTAGGCCATTATTTACACACTGATTTGATGATGGATTTTCTCATTATTTCTCAATGAAGACAGGGAGCTTATGGCAGGTGTGACCAGTCGACAGGGACAATCACTCCTCCACAGCACCTGATCCCACCTCTGGCCCGTGGGCCACATCGCTCACCTGAGTCTTTGGCCATTCTATTTTAACACATTTCCCCCTTTGTAATGCCTATCTTGACCTAGCTTGCTCAATCCGAAAGGGTCATGATTTGAACGATTTAGATTCTACATTACCCTAGGATGTTTCCACATATTAAGTTTCAGCTTTTCTGGCCTGGTGGTTCTTGAGAAGATTTTTTAATGACCCCAACCTATTTTTGTATTTTCTTGATTACCTCCCTTTGGAAAGGAACTTGGTCCTTTATCTATTAATTCAAAATTCTTCTTCACCCAAGGATGCTTCCTACCAAGTGTGGTTAAAATTGACCAAGTGGTTCTTGAGAAGAAGTTGAAAATGTGAAGTTAACAGATGGACGAATGGACAGCTAGACAGATGGATTGGCAGTGGGTGAATAGAAAAACTCACTTGAGCTTTCAGCTCAGGTGACCTAAAAAAATTATTGCAATTCTTTAAATTTCATTATCCTAATATCCAGTCACAATACATATAGCAATGAATTCTGACAGGTAATCTAAACATCCATGCTTATTGCATAATTATTTTACATTATTAAATACTTTAGCATAATTAAATTAAAAATAGTTACAGTGGCTGGAACGTTATTGTTGACAAACCAATTGTGTAGAATCGTTCGTGCATCGTGCGTGATCGTTCGTGTAATGTGCGAGATCGTGCGTGTAACAGACTCAATCGTTTGCGGTTTTAATCGTGCGTTTAGAAACGTGTAAATTTCGTTTTGTAAGTTTTTATCGGAATGTTATCTGTGAAACAAGTATTTCGTTTATATTTTATTTTTTAATCCAAATAAAAGGAATGAAGCGCACTTTACATAATTGAATGCGGAACGAACTAACTATCGCTTGTAAACAAGCAATATAGTAAGTCGTACAATATAATGTTCTCGTCAAATAGCGTGACTTATTGTGATAAACCGTACTAAGATGTTTTACTATATTTTTCTGAAGATCATTATTGTTTGCTGCTAATTGTGGAAAGATATTTCTTTTTTAAATTTTCAAATAATCAAAAAGAAATATTTTTACAAATAAATAAATATTTTTCCAAGCTTACATAAGTTTAGTCGGCGAATGTACATGCACGTCACGCACATGATTTTCGGGGTTTTGTTTAACAGTGTTTATCTCTGTAGCTTACTTTTCATTAATTTTTAAAGTAAAACAATAATTTGCAATGTCGTTTTTCATGTTTTAGAGATTCATAAACATTTTCAAGTGATGAAAACATATAGATATAACTTTTAAGTTAAGTCATTCCATGCTGCCATTTTTTTTCCCAATCGTATCCCCCATTCTACATATTATGAAAACCAATTCAATCAAATTTTACGGTCACCTACTACTATCTTCTGATAGAACCAAAAAATCCGTTTTCTTATGTCGGAGAATTATCTAAATAATTATTTATTATCTAAAATAATTAAAAAAATCTTTCATGTATTTAGTACCCGAAATACCCATTTCCGTTTTTTTTTCAAAGTCGATGATGTAATATATATATATATATAGTTCTTTGAATCTAAAATTAATATAAAGCCGTATTTCGTTTTGGAAATATAGATTCCTAAGTAATTTGAACTATTTTGCGTGAAGAATCGTGTGTTTGCGTTTGCAATCGTGTAAGATCGTGTAACGTGTAGAATCGTGAACGTGAAGGATCGTTCGTGTATCAGGTTTAATCGTGCATTAATCGTGCGGGATCGTTCGTGTAACGTGATCGTTCGTGTAAGTTGTCAACAATAACGTTCCAACCACTGTATCATCTTATATGATACACAATTATACATGCATTATTTACAGGAATTCGAATGCTCATGCACAAGAAGGACAAGAGCTGTATGGATTTTAACACAAAGGTCAGATTTCTTAATTATTTTCTTAATCAATAAAATCACATGAATTGAAATTATATATCTTTATCAATGTTAGTCAGGCATTGAGCTTTAGCTCTAACTTTTCTTTTTAGCTCACCTGAGACATTTTAAGGCCCAAGTGAGTTTTCTGATCAGTGTCTGCAGGTGTTCGTCTGTCATCTGTTAACTTTCACATTTTTACATTTATAAGAATCAATCCTAATTTGAACAAAAAATTGCAAGATACTAGTGTATTCCTATTCCAAAGTAAACTGGTCTGCCACTGGTTGAAAGAACCAATTGTCTTGGAGAGCTTTTGTTTATTATTTGTTATATATTTTTATATGAGATAGATATCAATAATGATACTAATCTTAATGGTCATCTTTTCTTTCAGAAATTGTGCAAGAAAAGTTTTAAGTGTCTTTGAGGAATGCCTTTGTACCAAAAGTGAATACATTTTGTGACACCAATAATCTCACCACCTTCTAACATAACCATCTGTAATTTATTTATTATTGTGAATTTCATCATTTTCTTTGGATAGCAGTGAGAAAGTTATTCAAGCAAACACTTAAGAAGTTTGAGATTTTCCATAATTAGGATTTTTGGCATGTTAGGGAAAAATAGCATGTATTGATTTTATGGGATCTGTATATTAATATTTAATACATGCGTTTGCCACTCTAGTCATTAACTTTGTACAGTAAATGTACATAGACCAATGGAAGTTCATTGTAACTCTACACCCTGTTTCAAAATGCCTCTCCCAATGTCATTTAATGAAGCTCAAGGTCATATTTAAAAAAGAAAACTAGAAATATGTCCATAGGACATGAATGCCCTGCCGAGGATATATTGGTAAAGCAACATGAAAATTTGTATGAGTATAAAATTTGATCAGTTTTGTTCAGGTAGGGCTTATAGTTACTAGGGAATAAAAATGTAGGTCAGATCCAGCATCCAAAGCAAGTCTGGTAGTGTCCATCCCTAGATGCATCATCCATGCAAGTTTGGTTCAGGTAGGGCTTATAGTTACTTGGGAATGAAAATGTAGGTCAGATCCAGCATCCAAAACAAGTCTGGTGGTGTCCATCTCTAGATGCATCATCCATGCAAGTTTGGTTCAAGCAAGGCTTATAGTTACTTGGGAATGAAAATAAAGGTCAGATCCAGCATCCGAAGCAAGTCTGGTAGTGTCCATCCCTAGGTGCATCATCCATGCAAGTTTGGTTCAGGTAGGGCTTATAGTTACTTGGGAATGAAAATGTAGGTCAGATCCAGCATCCAAAACAAGTCTGGTGGTGTCCATCTCTAGATGCATCATCCATGCAAGTTTGGTTCATGTAGGGCTTATAGTTCCTTTGGAATGTACCTGCTCCAAAAACTTTAACCTGGTCACTCATCTGGAAAATGTAGGTCAGATCCAGCATCCGAAGCAAGTCTGGTAGTGTTCATCCCTAGATGCATCATCCATGAAAGTTTGGTTTGGGTAAGGCTTATAGTTCCTTGGAAATGGACCTGCTCCAAAATCTTTAACTGTTCACTCATCTGGAAAGTGTAGGTCAGATCCAGCATCCGAAGCAAGTCTGGTAGTGTCCATCCTCAGATGCATCATCCATGCAAGTTTGGTCCAAGTAGGACTTATAGTTCCTTATGAATGGACCTGCTCCAAAAACTTTAACCTGGTCACTCATCTGGAAAATATAGGTCAGATCAAGCATCTGAAAGGAAGTCTGGTAGTGTTCATCCCTAGATGCATCATCCATGCAAGTTTGTATCAACATGTGAAGTATGATAACACCATCTTGAATGGTATGTTTAAGACTGAGCTAAACACTAATTTAAGAAAGGTGAGGTCAAGGTCAAAGGAAAGGTCATGGTCAAAAAATGTTGATGCAGTTGCATAGCTCTTATCAATATCTTTCAGCATATGAAGTTTGATGAAAATATCTTGGACAATTTCTCTGAAACTTAGCTTTTAACAGAGCTAAATGCAAAGTGTGACGGAAGGACAGAAGGACGGAGGACAGACATGACAAACACTATATGCCCCGGCCATATTCATGGCGGGGCATAACTTGGTTGTTTTATTATCAAGAAATGTCTATCAGTGAGAATACTTTAAACACAAGACCCACGGGCCTTATAGGTCACCTGAGTATCATGTAACAACTTTTCAGCAATTGAATTTGGTTCTTGTGTTAATCCAATAGCCTATAATTCACAAATTTGAAAGAGGCACCATTGCTTATCATAATTATACACTCAGCATGCTTACTTTGGTTACTTTATACCCAGAGGTAGATCAGAGTAACAAACAGAAAATGCATTTCCACTTTATTATGAACCATAAGTTGTGCACCCCACCCCACAGGAACCACTGACACAGTGGCCACCTATTTCGAAATTTTGGAAATTTTGTCATCAAATTTATTTCATCATAAATGGTTTATTAACCCTTATCATGCTTTATAATATTTGTATGATATTATTACAGGGTGCTGTATAAAACTATAAAATCATTTTTTAAATATTGGTGTCTTTAAATTACAGTAGAATTTTTATTTTTAAAGATGCATCAATAATCCTTATATAATTTTTATAGTTTAAATCAGTACAAATGTCACTCCATTATCAGATTCATTCTAAAAACCCACCTGTGTAAGTTACAGGTAAGAAAAGGTAATGCATGTGCATTCTACACAAAACTACACTAAAATTTCATTCTTTTAAAACAAATACGATTTCTTTTAATCAAAAACAGTTTTGATGCGATGATATTTCATCACCATTTCCTATACGTATATCTTATGTGATACAGGTATGCTCAGGTAAGACAGGTATGTCAGGTAAACCTCATTAACTAAGAAACTATAGAAAATATTCAGTTATTAATGTTTATTTATTTCAGTGGCATGAATAATTGTATGAAAAATACTTCAACAAGATCAAAGAACTCAAAATCGCACATTCTATTTCGGAGATGTGTCAACAACATCCCAGTTCTCGTGTATATCATCATCTGCGTAACACAAACTTTATCCATCTAATAAATCTACATCTACGGTATAAATTCGTTGATATTACCGTATAATGGGTATTTTTTACGTGCTGCTAATTTTTACTAATTTTTACTAATTTCATAAATCCGTAAAATTTAAACGCGTAAAATTTCACATAATTTATAAAACGGCTCGTTTAAATTTTCAACATCGTATATGTAAAAGTAATGCTAATTGCCTTTAAGCTCACGCCCTGGATGCTATATAATTAGTGTATAATGTTTGAATTTGAGCACTTTTAAGTCAATCATCAATTGGGATCACATAGGTAAATCTCAATTAGCTTGTATAAATTATACAAACATCGTCAATTAATTAATCAATTAGACCTACTTGGTTACTCTTTCTTTGTATTTTTACGAGACGCATAACTTCTGATAATGACTTATTACAGGTCTTCCAATAATACCCATGTTTTCAATCTTTGACCCTTTCTTCTGTTTCATGTGCTTTGAATAAAACTTTGACTTCTTTAGCACTGTACATACTTTCACTTCATATTATGATACTTTGAGTTGTCTCTCTTTGTTTTCGGTAAACACCAGACGAGCACGGGGTGTGCCATTAGCTATGTGTTTTATTAAACATGAATAAATGAAGGGCACATTGTTCATTTATATAAAGGTAAATGATTAAAAAAAATATACATTATGTAATTTGTTGCATTGTTTATATTGTTATAATTTTTCTCTCTCTCTCTCTCTCTCTCTCTCTCTCTTACATCGGGTTTTCGGACACATTATTTGTACGTAAACGCATTCAAAGTGCTAACAATCACTGATCTGGAATTTTACAACTGATGATTTTTATTTTTACGGACATGTTCAATTCGTAAAAAATTAACGCGTAAAAAATTAAATCACCCTTTTTTTTTTACCAATATTCGTAAAAATTTACAGCAGTAAAAATTACCCGTTATACTGTAATTAAACGAACATACTGAAATCCCTCACAATAAATTTTTTTACCAAATTACCAAGATAATTTAAAATAAATGCGGTTATTCAGCGTTGTTTAGGAATAAATCGTCAGTGTCGATACATTCCGCCATTTTTGTAACCGAAGTAAATAAGGAACACAACCTGCGTCTTTTTGATGAGATTTTATACTTTCAACCAATGAAATCAGGGTTTATAAACAGTGTTTCGGTGTGTAAAATGGCTATGATGAAATACCAACACAAAAATAGTTTGTACAACGGTTTTTTATTCTTAAAATAGGAATTGGAATTTCCGATATTCAAAAAACCACTTATGCCGCGATCAGCACTGAAGCGTAAAGTTGCCGATTGCGGCATTTGCCCCCCCCCCCCCCCCCCCCCCTCCCCCGGTACCCCTGACCCAGGGACTCTCAGAAATTAACCATTTTGAAAGAGGCACATTTCTTCATCACAAATATGTAAATGGATCATTGGCATATTAACCAGAAGCAAAGGAAAAGATTTTCAAAGAATTTATGCAGTTTCACTATATAATCAATAGAGTCCTCAGTGTTTTCCCTAAGAACCTGCAACCGGCCAAATTGACCGCTTTAATTGAAAAAAAATGCCGCTTTGAAATAATAATTTGTTGCAAGGTTCACAGAGATTTTGTTCATAAACCACATACCTTAGACTGTTACAACTGATCTCTAACCCTTTACTTTGAAATAAAAGGAAAACACCGAGTCATGCCCTAAAACCAGAGCGCCTGACCAAGGGGCCATGAAATTCAAAATTTTGAAAAAGAAGTTCTTGCTCATCATAACTTTGTACTTGGTTAGTTTACTTAATACCCAGGAGCACAGAAGAAGATTTTCAAAGAATTTATGCAATTTCACTACATAATCAATAAATCCCGCCCTAGCACCAAAGCCATGAAATTCACAATTTGAAGGAGGCAGCCTTATTCAACATAACTATGTTCTTAGTTAGTTTATTTAATGCCCAGGAGCAGAGAAGAAGATTTTCAAAGAAGTTATGCAATTTCACTACATAATCATTAGAGCCCCACCCTAGCACTAGAACCCCTGACCCAGGAGCCATGAATTTCACATTTTGGTAGAGGCAGCAGGTATCATTAAATTTAAAATTTTTGTTTCCCTTTACCCATAAATGCTTTGTGCCAAATTTGGTTGAAATTGGTTGAGCGGTTGCATGCAGGGAAGAAGCTGAAAATGTTCAAATGTCATACACAATGCATGATGACAGATGAACACAGATAGCAATAGGTCACCTAAAAAGTGTGCTTACATTGTACATCTAAGTTTATATGTAATACTTGTCTCAAAATACATATTGTACAAGAAACAATTATTTTTCTATCTTGAAAATATAAATTTGATCTATGATCTATTTGGCACTAATTATTTTAATTATTTCAGATTTCATTGTATTTTCCTGGAATTCCTTGGATTTCCATGGAATTCCATAGATTTCCAAATATTCTGGAATTTCACAGATTTCTAGCTATTTCTGCAAATTTTCTATTCTGGTATTGTTCCGCTCCTTTCCTTACTCTTGAGAATTCCATCGAATTCCATGGAACAGGGATTCCGTGGAATTCCATGAAATTTGTTTTGGAATTCCAGGGATTTTGTTATGGAATTCCATGGATCTTACAGAAAATCAACATTAGGATCTGCTCCACCTTAATATTTCGATATAGTACGTTGAATGACAATTAATAGCAATAAAATAACTTAATATTGTTCTGGAACAGGCTATGCTCTATATTTTATAGTAAAAGTTTAGCAAATTTAGCCTCCCTAAATGCATCAACTATGCAGGTTTTATAGTTTAGGGCTTATAGTTGCTTGATAATGAATTTTCTCTTCAATTTAAATTGGGATGACAAAACTAACTTTAGAAGCATAGAATGGTCTCATTTTGACCTATTAAAGTTACAATTTTTTTAATAGTCAGTATGTTTCAACTTTTAGCAGTTCTGAAAACAATTATCAATGCACAGGATCAAAACATTATTTTTCAAGATGTTCCCATAAGAAGTTGTGGAGATCAAGGACTCCTCAGGAGATAATATGAACCAATGCAATGATAATAGGGACCATGGCCAACAATGCTCACCTGCGTAATGGCCTTCAGCTTTCTCTTATATTCTCATTTAAAATTGTGATATATATTATGGCTGCCAATTTATTTATCTAAGTGTAGTCTACTTGTTTGCCAAGTTAAATTGAAATCAGACCAAAACTGTAAGAGGAGTAGCATTTTGAAAAATTGTTTACAGACTGACAGCTAGACAGATGGATGGACGACGGACACGTTACTATCGCATAAGATCTTTTGACCGTTTTAAAAATGATATCATATCCTGAGTAATTTTTGTCCCGCTGTTCTTCACTAGACTTTCCCCTATGTATTGCATTGCACCTATACTGTGGCCCCATCCCACTCCAAGGGGATCACAATTTCAACAATATGTAATCTACACTACCCTAGGATGCTTCCACATAAGTTTCAGCTTTTCTGGCCCAGTGAGTATTGAGAAAAAAAAAAATTTTTTATACTGTGAAATCACTTATTTTGGTGGGGGCATTTTCATTGTTTTAGAGGTGTGGAGAGACCCACGAATGTATGACCACCACGAAATCAGTATAATTTCATATGCATTACTACAAAACATTTTACAACCATGAAATCAAATCCCCACAAACCAATTTTTTTCCTCAAGCCTCAACAATTTGACCCCACAAAAATATGTGATTTAACAGTGTTGCAATGTAAAATTTGATTCCCTATTGTGGCCCCACCCTTCCCCAAGGGTCATAATTTTGACAGTTTACAATCTACACTACCCCCAGATGTTTTTGCATAAGTTTAAGCTTTTCTGGCCCAGTAGTTCCAAATGATAAGAAGATTTTAAATTTTTCCCTTTATATTTCAATGTAAAACTTGGATGGATTCCCTTTTGTGGCCCCTCTTACCCCTAGGTTTATGATTTTTTCAATAAGAATCTACACTATCCGAAGATATTTCCACATAAGTTTCAGCTTTTCTGGCCCATGGGTTATAAATGATAAAAAATAATTAAGTTTTTTTATATATATATAATTCAATATAAACTTGGATTCCCTGTTGTGGCCCCTCCCTGTCCCAGGAAGTCATGATTTTGACAATTTAGAATCTACATGACCCCAAGATGTTTCCACATTTCAAGTGGTTCTTGAGAAGATTTTTCAAGTTTTTTCTATATATTTTAATATAAACATTTTCTGGTCCAAGGGTTCTTAAGAAAATTATTTTTTAATGATTCCACCTAGTTCTGCCTTTTCTTGATTATCTCCCCTTGTAAGGGAGTAAGGCCCCTCATTTTAAGAATTTAACTTCCCCTTCACCCAAGATTGCTTTGTAATAAGTTTGTTAAAATTGACCTAATGGTTCATAAGAAGATTGAAGTTGAAAAGCTCACTTGAGCTTTCCGCTCAGGTGAGCTAAAAATGGATTCCAACACAACTTGATAACTGTACTGAAACTCAATGCAAACTAAATATGTCCCTAAGACATGAATGCCCTACCAGTGTAACATGAAAATTTGTATAACTGTATGAAGTTTGATATGAATATCTTAAATTGTTTCTAAATTTGAGATTGAAATTTAAAAAAGGATATAGATGATAAATTAATTCTCACAATATTATGTATACTGCATAAGCTTAAATAAAAAAAATATCTTAAATGGTTTCTTTAAAACTTAGCAAATATCAAATTTAAGAAAGTGAGGTCAAGGTCAAAGGAAAGGGGGTAAAAAGCAAAAAAAAAGGTGAGATAATAAAAGATCTTACTCAAGAATTAGTAATGTGCAAGTAAAGATGTGCAAGTTTTAAATTATTCAAAACATTGGGGGAAGGGGGGGGGGGGGGCAGGCCAGATACTGAATTCTTGAGAAAGTTGGGATTACTGATCATATCCTCTAACTTTTGTTGTTTTAGATGAAAATTTCTTCATGGTAAAATTTGAGTCAGGTTTTTTAAAGGGGGAGGGGTATTGTTAAAAAAAAAATTATTTGTCATGTCTGTCTAATTGTCCTTCTCTCAGACTGTGTTTAGCTCTGTTCAAAACTCAATTCCAAAGAAACTATTAAGGATATGTTTATCAAACTTCATTTGCTGATAAATAATGATGGAACTTTTCAATTGCATAAAACATTTTTAGACCTTGACTTTACTTTTCTTAAATAAGTGTTTAAACCAGTTGTAAAGAAATCATTCAAGCTAGTGGATAAATCAAACTTATTATGCTGTTACAGACTGATGTATAAATCTATTTATAACTGCATCATCTTTTTTTACCTTGACCTTTTCTTTGAAATTGACAATGTGAAGTGTTAATCATACTTATTCATGCCTCACTAAACACAAAGTGAACAATAACTCAATGGATTTTACAACTTTTGCATATAACTGTTAAAAATTCTTGAAAACAGTATGGTTTAAATCATATTTCCTTTATGGGTTTTGAGCTTTAATCTAAAAGCTAACTAGCTAATCTAATCCTAACTAAATATATTAATTTGTAGCCCTATCTTTGCAAATCCTTTCCCAATAAGAAGTATATTTGTGGGGAGAAACCCCATTAAAATAGGTAATTCAAACATTTTAAGTATCTAAATGAAGTTATTTAGCTAATTCAACGCTAAATCCCCTAGAATTACTAGCAAAGAGTAAACACCTTTGTAATTGCCTTGACCTTTCGTGGGATCTTACCTGCTGAAGACACGGGGACTGCTGCGGAGCATCCTCCTCTCAGAGACAGCATTCAAGTGAAGACTTTCAAAGTGAGCACTGTCCACTTCGTAATATCGCCTAGGATCGACTTTCATCTACTAAATAAGGATAAATCATTGAAAAAAAAGTCCTATTGTCTTGTGTTTACATTAATTTGACCACATTAAAACATACACACACAAACACACACGCAAATTTAATCAAATCCGTTCTACAACACTGAACAAAATACATTAATGTAAAGATTTACTAACCTGGGTTAAGAATTCATAAAATCCATGTTTTACAACAAATGATCAACGGAAATATCTCCAAATACATTCGGCAGGCCTACTTTCAGGACTGCGGAACAGAAAATTCCCACCAAAATGGCACGTGACTAAAGATCAAAGTGCACCCAATGGAAACACATGAGCACCTAATTAAGACTAATCACCTCGCACGGATCCATGTTTTTTCCCAAGAGGGATCCAACTTCTGAGTGAACAGAAATCCATTACAGAAATTTGTAAAATTTGGCAAGTAAAGAAACGTCAAGTCTTTCCTAAACGGTTAACCCCGCAACAGTTATTTAATTCGAAGGAAAAAAAAGGGGGGGGGGGGGGTTAGACATTCTAGACATTCAAATTAAATTAACCTCTCATCTGATCGTTCAAAAGTTATGAACTGGCAACAGTAATATGGCAACTCAATAAAGTCAGTGCAATTTAACGCAAATCAATGAGCTGTTGATGATTCAAGATGATAGCTTCGTAAAATTAAGTGATGGAATTAAAGTTTTACAGCCGTTTCACAGAAACCTGATTTTGATCATGAGTGATATTAAAAGTACTTTATACATGTAGTCAGTATTTATCAGTTTAAAAATCATATAGGCGTCGGAAGCAGGGGAGGGGGGTCCCCACCCCACCCCACCCCACACTTTTTTGCAAATATAGACATAATGAAGGCATTGAACATTGAGGTGTAGGTTTAACCCACCCACCCCCATATACACACTTTCAACATGCAGAGATTGCAGTGTATTCAAAGAAGGGAAATGAAAGGGTTTTGATGAAAATAAAAGGTACTGAACGAAGTTAGATCCCAACAACCACCCATCCCCCGAAATAGGACATGTTAGGACAATTTACTATCCCCCCCCCCCCCCTTTTTTTTTTTTTGCTTTTCAATTTTTTTTACAGGTTTGAATTTTTTTCTTTTTCAATTAGCCCCCTACTTTCAATTTGCTTCCGACACCAATGTAACTGTCTTTTTTGACAATACTTTATACTTAAAAAATACATAAGTGAGGTTAAGGAGACGTAAGTACCGAGTGTGTACTAATTGACTTTGTTAATTTTTACGTAAAAAAAAAGCATATTGGGTTTGAATAGGTAAGTGATCGAGTATTTTTTTTTAAATGTAATTTTTTAAAAAGATGTGTCTTTAAGTACTCTACAAAATAATAATGAGAAAAAATGTTTTGTTTTGTTTTTTTCATTTTAATTTCTTAGAATTGTTTCGTTGCTTTCTTTGTTAAAGTGAAAATCACTATACTCAAAGCTAGTCATAGAGACATAAAAGCAAATCCGAGGGAACTCTTGACTTTGAAGTTTTGTCCATGAAAGTTAGCAATGCCAGGTCAATGTAAAAAAAAAAGTGTTGTGACCTTTAACTTTCAGGCAATTTATGGAGGAATGCCACACCAAATTTATATTGTATCTCATAGGATCTTTAAGAAATCATTCCTGTTATTAAGTTATGGTTATTCTATATGACAGTTTTTGCTCATTTTTTTTCTTTGCTATAAATATCTCGAGTTGACCTCCGACGGATAGATGTAAAGTATACTTTACCCAATGAGGAGCAATTGCAATCGAAAATTGATATCAGAAATCAAAAGTAGGTATTTTAGACTATAGGGCATATTCATGTGTTTTAGATAATAATAAATTATTGGTCGGAAAATTCTCAGAAGGTGAGAGTAGGCAGTATGCCCTGATACTAAATCTTCAAAAGATATAGTCGAGGTCGAACTCCAGGGTCAAGGTCAATATTTATCTCTTTAGAAAGGACTTGTCGCAATAAATACACATGTAAAGTATGAAAGCCATAGCACCAACTGTTCAAAAAGTATGGCCAAAGTTGAAGTTCTAATTTTTTTTGCAGAAATATGTCAAACTCCAAGATCAAGGTCAAAGGTCGCATATGGTGGTACACAAAGGATGGTCTTGTCACAATAAATACACATGTGAAATATAAAAGCCATAGCTCCAACCAATGAAAAATTATGGATAAAGTTAAAGTTTTTTCGTACAAACACACAGACAGGAAGACAGACGGTTAGGGTAAAAGCTATACACACCTGGTTCTTCGATTACCTTTCATTGCTGTATATACACATGTAAAACCTTTTATTACGGCAACTTAATCGAAGATTTAGGGTATACATGTACATGTATAGTTTTTGCCTTGTTCGTCCATCTGTCTGTCGTTCTAGCTGTTTGCCTACTTACCTGCATAGGTGTCAGAACCGGGGGTGGAGATAGGGGATCTTAGCCTCCACCCCAACTTTTTTGCAAAGATAGACATACATGTAATATAGACATTGAACACGTGGACGTAGGTTTAGTCCCCCTTCTAACAGACACGTTGCAGTTTAGGTCAAGAGAGGGAGAGTGGTAGTGTTTGGAAATAGAAATTGGTACTGACCGAAATCGATCTTACCCCCCCCCCCC
>PRKT01000139.1:25087-54231 GCA_003671525.1 Saccostrea glomerata
CTACTACAAGCAGTGACCAAGAGTGTGCCACGGTGATTAAATGTCATTAATTAACGAAGTTGTTAATCATTCATAAACATGTTATTTATTCAATTTGGACACATATTATTGATCGAATGCATTGAAGCATCAATCATAAAGGTAGACTGCAATCTGCTCCGTGATTTAGTGTGAGTATCTTGAAATACCAAGGTATATTGATTGGAGAAACAAGAAAAAAGCAAAGAAACAAGATGTAAACACAGGTAAGATCAATATTCACAAAATACTCCCTTGTATAAATACTTTCTACAAATCTGCATGTATCCTTATCACTAAATAGTGATAGTTAATATTTGTATATTTGTAAACTCTGGGAATTATGAATGTAGATTTTCATTATCCTTCCCGAGTCATGTCTAGCTCTTACCCCTGGAGCGGATCAGAAACTCTTGACTTGGGAAGATGATGAACATGCGGTTTTGTAAAACATGTACGTCTCGGTAAATCGCCGTTCTCCTCTTCCAGATCAATTTTTAATAATGGATATAGTTTACCAAAGATTCATTGCATGATTTTTTGACATATTTTCATAGAATTAAAGGAACTGGGGATGACATATTTAAAGATGGGAGGCAGTGGTTCCATTTGCTCCTCACTCTAGATAAGAGAGGAAGAAAGGTTAATGGCAAGAACATTAGTTGTCCAGTCACTTTATCATGAAACATCAAACTTATTATGGAACATTTTCTTATGTTATATGAATAAACTTCTATAAACTTGCAAAACTCTTTTCTGTAAGTCTGTGTATTTACTATCTATTAAAAATTTTTAATTTTAATATTTAAACAACCCAAAATAAAAAGATTCATTTAAAATTTATATTATTTAATGAAAAATATTTAGTGATTGCTAGATTTTGTTGTAATCAAATGACTGGACTATGTGTAGCTATTATTTAAGAATGGTAGTGGCATAGACACCCGGGGTGACTTCTTTCCAAAAGGCTTCACCTTCATATGGTGTTAACATCTACGGACTTTGTGAATACTCCATAGCATGCTCTGAATTACGATCAATTTTTACACTGAGACAGGCTACTGTCAGATATGTTAATGTCACAGGGATTTAAACAGCCTGTTTTACAGTCAGCATTACTTTAATTCTATGGCCGTTACAATTACCTTAATTGCTAGCGATTATATCCTATCAGAAGGTCGTATTCTTGCTGACTTGTTACATAACAAACGTTAGGCCTTGGTTTTCACACTGAACTTGACTATGAAATCTTTTGTCTACCTCCTTATTTCATGGGGTTTTGTCTTATGCCATCTTCGAAGATTTCTATTTTTCATGCCATATCATGAATATATGACAGGAGCATATGTTATTAATCGTGTCCGTCTTCCATCTGTCCTTCCGTTACGCTTTGCCTTAAGCTCACTTCAAAGCTCAGTTTCAAAGAAACTATTTAAGATATTTTTTATCAAAATTCATATGATGATAGATATTGATGAGATTTATGCATTTTGACCTTGATTTTTCTTTCATCCCACTTTCCTTAAACTAGTTTTAGCTCAGTTTTTAAGATATCATTCAAGATACTGTAATCAAACTTCATATGATGATACCTACAGATGTAAGCTTTTCAACTGCATCAACATTTTTCACCTTGAAATTTCCTTTGACTTTGACCTCACTTGACTTTAATTAGTGTCTAGAGATCAGTTCTGAATAAACAATTTAATATATTTTTATCAAACTTCATATGCTGATACATACTGCTGATAGCTATCAATTGCATCAATTTTTGTTCGTGTTGACCTTTTATTTGACCTTTGACATTACTTTTCTTAAAGAACTATCTTGATCAGTTTTGAAGAAACTATTCAAGATATTGATATACGAAACTTCATATGCTGATTCATACTGCCAAAAGCTATCAATTGCATCAACTTTATTTTACCTTTAATTTTCATTTGACCTTGACCTCACTTTTTTGTGTTTATCTGTGTTTTACATAAATGTTCATAATATTCATATTGAACTTCATATGATAATACACATACTGATTGAAGCTTTTAGACAGCATCAACATTTTGACCTAACCTTCCCTTTGACCTTGAATCTCTTTTCTTAAAAAAGTGTTTAAATTTGTATTTTGCTTGTTTTCAAAGAAACCATTTAAGATACATTAGTAAGCATGCACTTATCTATCATTTGGTAAGAATTTATAATACATCCATTTTTGTCCCCCGATTTCGCAAAAACGAGGGGACATTAAATCTCATTCGTCTGTCCGTCTGTCTGTCTGTCACAAAAACTTTAACCTTGCCCGTAACTTTTGATTTAGTGGAGCTATGACTTTCATATTTCACAAGTGTGATCCTTTTAATAAGACCTTTCTCTGGGTACCACCAAATTTGACCTTTTGACCTTGACCTTGGAGTTGACCCACTTTACACAAAAATTCCAAACTTTTACTTTGACCATAACTTTAGAATGGTATATACTAGGACTTTCATATTTCACATATATATTTTTTGTGACAAGACCTTTCATTGCATACCAACAACTTTGACCTTTTGACCTGGGAGATTTCCGTACTTATGAAAAAACTTTAACCTTCACCGGAACCTTTGAACGGTAAGGGCTAGGGCTTTCATACTTCATATATGTAATTCTTGTGAGAAGACCTTTCATTGGATACCAAGAACTTTGACCTTTTGACCTAGACATTTGAGTTTGACCTTCTTTTCAAAAATGTTGACCTTGGTCGCAACTTCTGAACAGTAGATATTAGGACTTTCATATTTTACATATGTATTCTTTGTGGCAAGAGCTTTCACTGGATATCAACAACCATGACCTTTTGACCTTGAAATTTTTCGTACTTATGAAAAAAACTTTAACCTTGACTATAACTTATGAATGGTAAGGGCTAGGGCTTTCATACTTCACATAATTATGTAATCCTTGTGAGAAGACTTTTCATTGGATACCAAGAACTTTAACCCTTCAACCTTGACCTTGGAGTTTCGTGATGATTTCTAAATGAATGACATATGATAGGGTGCTCACATTACACACAATATGCCATAAAAATGACATCTCACCCACAAAGACACCGAAAGCGGGGGACCACAATTCCTTGAATTTGCTTGTTAGATTTCGTTTTCAATTTAAAAGAAACTTTTCGAGATATTCTCAACAAACTTCATAGACTAACACAAATTTCCATGTTGCATTAGTATTATACGTACATTCAGCATGGCATTCATGTCATAAGGACATAATTCTAAAATATTATACTTTTCATGTAAATTAGTTGAATCTGATTGGTCGAGAAACATTTGTTAAAAAATACTATAACCCGCTGAATAATGAAGCCACGCCCTCCATCGTAGCAACAGTCAACAGTGCTTGACATCGGGCGATATTCCAAAAAATAACGACTGCGCAGAATTTATGCGCACACGGTTCACTGTTATATATGCATTTGTTTAATACATTCAGTATAATATAATAAATATTGCATATAGTTGAGTGTAACATTGATAATTTTCACCCCTGCGCATCAGTTGACAATGGTTTTCGAGGGGTGAAAATTTTCAATGTTACACTCAACTACATGCAATATTTATATGATTCAGACTTTTAAATGTTGGTCATTGTAAGTTATCTTCACCTTTTTCAATCACCCAGCAGAAAATTTTGGAAGACTACCTCAACATGTCTGTTGAAATGTAGTTTAATGGGGTATGTCTCTGCCCATTCTCTCCCCCCCCCAACCTTTATTTTACCTTTCACTTTAAACTAATAATAAGTAAAGATCAATAAAATTTAAAAAATTGGCAATATATATCTAATCCTTCCGTTTAATTTCAGATGAAAAGATGGGAACAAAATACACAGAAGAGAACATTCTTGTGTTCTGTGCCATTGCTGGAGCGTGCCTTCTGATCATTGCCATTGTGACACTCATTAGCATTTTTACCTCCAGATGGCGCTTTACAATGTCAAATGAGCATGATTTGGAAAATTCAAGATATGACAACACCTTCATCTGCAGTTTTGAGGGAGATAACTCCATGTGGACAACTGAAGGAACATTCAGAACAATTGAAGAACTCTGACTTTAATTTAGTAATTATTACAACACACCAATGCAGAATCATATATTTATACTTATAATTTTTTAAGATAGGATAATTTTCCACTCTGTACATTCACAATATAGAAGCCTTTAATGAAACAGTAGCTTAGGCCTAGATAAATAAATTGTGTGTTTCCGGTTCCCCAACCAATCCTATAATATAGGAGCCAACCCTAAAATTTTTAGCCACCAATATCTTCCCAGGAGTAAATTATTCCAGTTTTACAATTAAAAATCCTAAGACTGGATCACTTACCTGTTTGAAAAAATGCATATCATACATTGTACTAAATATAATCAGAAATTTTTTGAAAGTGATTTCCCTGGGGAAAAATGGCATGCGTACATGCCAATAAAATGTTATAATAAAATAAAATGTTTTCCCACCTACCCACCTTATTTTTTCTCAGGATGGAATAGGAAACACACTTTTTATTTCCCTTGGCCTAAAAAAAACTGAGCTATTATTAAAAAAAACCCACCTCAAATGATATTTGTTGTAGGGTAATAAAATCTAGAACAAAACATGCAAATTAAGACAGTTGTAGGACTATGCATACATTCATTCTTTTTCATAAAATAACATATTTCATGAAGCTTTTTTATGCAATATTTGTACAATACCCATTATTCATCACTAATTCTTATTGATTTATTTGTAAATTGAATGAAGAAAAAAAATAAAAGTTTGATGAATACACTGTATTAAATTCATTCATGTTCTTCCTAATTACTTAATTTACATGGAAAATGCATCAAAGGTTTGGAATTAGACTGATTTCAATTATTCTACATATTAGACATTTCCAGCTAGGAGTGCCACGAGCACGGACTCATACTCTGTACTTCGATATACTAGTATTAGGGGCCGTATAAAAAGTTTTTTAAAAGGGTTATAAAGCTATACACTAAGTATGGCGTACCAGAACTAAAAAAGTAAAACACGAGATTAAATTGTGTTATTTACAGGAAAGTGCTATCTTTATATAAAGTAACAAAATAAAGAGAAAGATTTTTTTTATTTTAGCTAGACTGAACTTATGAAAAATACGCCATATATGGCTTTAAATGCTACATATTACATTGCTTTATCTAGGAAACAGAGTTTTTGTTGTTTGTAAATAAATCAAATTTTGACAGGGCCCTAAAAATTTTGAAACAACTGTCAGAGTCAATTTGCGAGTACAGTCTCTAGATTGCGAAATCTGGAAATGTCTATTACATACACATCATGTTTATATTGTATGGCAATATTTTAAATGACATTTTAATTTTTTGCTATGCTGACACATTACTGAGCGATATTCATGAAAAAATATAAGGGTGTAATTTAACACAATTGGTGAAATTGATTAAAACAATGAAAAGGAGAAAAAGTAAAGTAATTGTACATTGAGATGTGAAAAAAGAGTTATATTCAAAAGATAAAAACAAGACAATATATAAGAAGTAAATTGATACTGAATAGACATGATACATAATGGAAAAACCTTTCATTTGTTTTATATATTCAATGTACAGACAATTCATTCTTGTAGTTGAAGCATGTCTGAACTGTTCAAACATGAGAATCAGCTTTAAACACCTAGACTTACTGTCAGCAGATAATTCTAAAATTAATTAAACAAAATTATATTAAAAAAATATTCCAAGCTGTAGTGTTAATTAAACAGTACATGTAATTGTATAAGCGACACTGATGTTTCACACTAAGATAAACTGAATGTGTAATGTACTTTGGCTGTATCTATTCGAATGTTTCATAATGAATACAAAAGAAGCTAAACAACTTTCATAAAATTTCATTTGTATGATTAAAATCCCCTGTAAAATTGACATCTCCATAGGAATCTAGAACACAGTGACTTTTTTTGTTTTACAAAGGAAGTATGCTACTTGTTGCAAATCTGTTTCAGTTCTGGAGAACTCGAAGAAACAAGACAAAATATCATCCTTACATATGCCACACTACCATTTTTTTTTTACAGCATGAATTCATGATTCACTGCAGTTTTGCTTTCTTACATGAGTTCATCTTATGGTAGGCACCCAGGGTGACATTTTTGTTTTTTCTCCAGGCCTTCATAGCTTTCTTCTTGTCGTGTGGAAAAATGACTCGTGTTTCTGAGGTGTCTTGTAATAAGGGACCACAAGCGTAAGGCAGCATTGGTTTTTTGACAGTGGGGTGCCCCACATGGATAGTGCTAATCTCGATAATCTTGGGTACTTTGTGTTTCTTTCCTTCACTCTGAATGTGAGATCGACATGAATTGAAATCAATAAATATCTGAAAGCAAAATGGACATACATGGAGAAAAGAAGTGTTAGCTTGTGGTGCAGTTTGGAAATGCTTACAGGTATTCATGTGTTTTATAAGTTTTGAGTCATTAATAAACTGCTCATTGCAAAGGCATTGTAAATTCATTGGTATATAGGTTGAATGTTGCCCAGTAACTTTTCCTACACCATAAACATTTTCACCGTGCTCCTTTACTGCATGATTGGCACACTGGTACATTGTGGAAAAGTACTTAAAGCATATAGGACACATGATAGCTAAATCAGACACACCGGTTCTATCTTTTGCATGCATATGCACTGCTGCTGGATCTAGGATGGACTTACAATGAAATGCTTCTTCTACCTGAGATCCCATTATCTCTGCAGCACTAGTGTGCAGAGAATTTCGAAAATGTTTCTGCATTAATCCCGAGTTAGGTACCTTGAAGTCACATAAATCACACTTAAAAAATCGCTTCTGAATTTTAACATCATAAGCATTTGGATCGTTGGCATACATGACTGAAGGCTTGTTTGATGTGTCTGTAGGATCACTTCCACTGGGTCCAGAACTTGATGCCGAGTCCTCTGTAAACAGCTGACTTATACCTGCATCCCCATTATCACTGTCACCATCTTCACCTTCATCCTCAGCAGCTGCCGAGCTGGAAAGGGGGATGAAATCTTTGGAATTGGACGTGGCTGTGCAGTTTTTTATTGGTGGGTTACCATTCTCTGCACTGGCTAAAGGAATATAATTCCGGCCTCTGGACATGGGGAAGGATGTAGGAGTATCAGATGTAGACCCAAAACCACTATCATTTCTGGGATCTGATGGGTGGTCCTTTGTATAGGAATACCTCCCTGATACAGCAGAATCATTCAGGTCAACATCTGGATAGGCCTCCACTTCTCCCTGTTCCTCCTGCTCTTCAGCCAGAACGGTCTCGATACTATGGTAATCTGGTGATGGGTCAGGGTAAACAGAATGAGTTAAATTCCCAGAAGATGGTAAGAGACTTGGCAAGGCTTGGTTTTCCCATCGGTCATACGGGCTCCAAGGTCTGGTAAACCGATAGTGATGGTTCATTATCCTCTCCATCCTGGGACTTATCCTTGACTGGAAAAGTGAGTTCAACCTCCTCTGTGAATCATGTACTTGCCTTTCTTCATAGGGTCCCATCGAATAGGTCCTATGATGGGGTCGATTGTAATATGGTCTATACATCTGAAAAGAAAGGTTAGGTTTTATTCCACTGATAACAAAATAATGCTGTTCATGTTTAATTATTACTTGAAAAAATGTATGATTTCTACGATCAAGTGCATTAATGTCTTTAAAAATCTCCTAGCTGCTCTGCCATCCATATTAAAATAGCAAGTGTTTATAATGAAATCAAATATGAATTCAATGACAAAGGAATATGTAACCTTTATCACAGAGAGACTCAGACCCCATGTCCTATCCTTCACTGTAGATGTATTATATATTTGGCTTATATGATGTTTGGCCAATATTTATAGGATATTTGGTGGAAATTAAATTTTCAACAAGTTAGCATAGATTTGATTAAGCAATATCTAATGTGCTCGATATAATTATATGATATAAAAGACATTTAGCAATGTACTTAATTTAGCAGACTCTGCTTTCCACCAAAATCGTCAAATAGAATACATGTACATCGCTAAATGTTAAATGTTTACAGTATTACACCTTTCTGAGCACCTTCTTCTTTTCAATTTGAATAACTCATATCTTTTCCAGGTTGATGATTTCATTTACATGACCTTGAGGCCATTAAAACAGAAATAGATTGTAATTAAAAATATCATGTGACATTAAATACATGTATGATTAATTAGCAGTAACAATGGAATGTAAGGAATCAGAGAGCCTTTTTTTATCAGGTTTGGCACATTTCCTTTTTCGGGGAAGTATTACTATAATAGGGAATTATTACTCTTTTCAGTAATAAAAACATTACTGTACTCGGGAATTTTCATTTGTTTAGCTTCTATTCTCGTGTTTGCTTTGAATAAAAGATAAAGTGCAAGAATATTTTCACATCCTCTAAATATTTATTGTCTATTAAGTGTATGTTTGCTCAAAACTGCGATATTTATTACTGCAAAAAGCTGAAAAAGAGTGATGAAATATTTTTATGATCTAGATTTTTTTTAAGGAAGCTTACCTGTGTTAAAATTGTGAGATTGAATATGTTCAGGACTTGCTAACTCCTTCATGAAATTATTTGTTCTAATTTCATTTTTATTTCATTTTAATAACATTGTAAAAATAATTTAAAATACCACTTACAGATGAAAATAATTATTTGAAAAATCAAATTTCATATGATAGTCTTTTAAAATGGTTTCTAAGAAGAATGCCCTTATGAGATTCCATATTTTTCGTAACATTTATCAACAGGGAAAAATTGTAAAAGTAAAAGTCTTGGATTACTGCTGCATGTGAGTTTAATTCCTATGCATGTTCAAAAGATGTCACCTCCACGAAACCAAGCTATGAATAATTCTGTTTTTGAATAAATAAGAAAATACTTTTTAGGGAAATATAATCACAACCATTAGAAGAATTACTCTCGAAGCTGTATGATTAAATCTCATCCCACTCTTGTCTGCAGCACTAAAGGACCAAATTTTTCGGTCAGCAAGGTCCATTTAATAATGATCAAACACATCACATAGTATTTTTTATGCACTTTTTATTTACCGGTAATAAATAAATTTGAGGCATTATTCAAAAATCATAACAAAAATTCTCGTATTCTGTAATGTTTTTATTACTGAAAAGAGGAATAATCCCATTTTATAGTAGTACTTCCCCAAAAAGGAACTGTGTCCAACCTGTTTAATCTAGCTGCTTCACCCTCAAGACAAACATATTTAGAAACAAAATTAAAATACTGACGAGGATAGGGATAAGAAACAACAGCAGAGCAGTAGGAATACCAGACGCAAAGACAGACCAATTAAAGAACTCTTTCTTTGTGCGTACTGCTTTATAGTGGAACTATCTTGAAGAAGAAGTTGTCCGCTAGCTAGCTTCAAGTTAGCGCTAGAGCATCAGAGCGACTAAATTCGCCCTCCCTCTGTCACGTTAAAGCCCTACAGGATCCTGTGACGTAACAATACAGATACAGACTGAATATGACCTTTCCCCCAAAAATGTGGCGAGTCAATTTACCCAAATGGACCCAAATTGAACCCAAATTTGAAGAAAATAATGATATCAAAATATTCTCTTTTTGTTTTAATTTCATTATTTTCTATATTTTAAATAAGTAAAAACTTGAGAATACGATATTTTATATTCCATTTTGGTCCATTTGATTTCCATTTGGGTCCATTTGAGTTTCCATTTGGGTTCCATTTGGGTAAATCGACGCACCCCAAAAATGATATGTTTAAAAAATCTGGGATGGTGCTTAAAAAATTGTGAACCAGATCTACATAATTTATAATATATGTCTCTTTTGTGAATACATCACCATCTCTAGGAGTCCAAGAGATGGTCGGACTGGTTTTGTTGAGCTCGGGTTATTAACATTTTCTCTGCATAATTCTCTTTCCCTGAAATTTTCAAAAAGCTTTAACCTTGAGAAGTAGAAGTATAAATACTTGAAAAGATACCTTTGCTCTTCCGTTTTTGGTTGAAGTTGTCACTTGTCTTTCCGACTTTCGATCAAGAACTTTAGGAGGAGTCTGAATATCGATCCCGATCAAAGACAGAAATTAAATTTATTAGTTTATCGATTATATAAGAATAAACTATTCATTTTTATAAGTATTACTTTCAAAGTAATAAAATAATCGTGATATTTTATTATGTCATTTTAAAAATAAAAAGTAGCTGTCTAGCAAATTTGCACATCGGGATCGAAAGTCAGTGATTGAAAGCGGGAAGTAACTCTATATGAATTTTTTTTTACCATGTGGAAAATGACAGATGCATCACAAAAGATATGACCTGTGGATGATATCAACGTAAAAATGGACCCACAAGTCTCGTCTCTGTCTGCCGAACTTTCTAATGCAATAGAGACTATTTTGAATCCCTCAAGTTCGCAAAATGACAGACAAAACGCCCACAAGGTTGGATCATGTTGTTGTTTACGCGACTGCAATCTTTAGGATTTTAAGTTGTTCTTTCATTATGTTGACCCAATCCAAAGTCTATTTTCCCACATTTTATCTACGTTTGATTTCTAGTGTATCACTATATATTTTGATATACTGTATACTCGAACTGTGTTATGATAATTATTAAAAAATGATAGTTTAAATAAAAAAATTAAAATACATGTAATTGTTCATCAGTACTTAGTGTTAGGGTGATAGGGTTGGGTACGAATTTATAAGGTTAATTACATAATAGCTTAATTTATGAAAGAAAATCAGGACGATTATAATTAGGTTTGAAAAAAAGCAATTGTTAATGCTCAAAATGTTTACAGTCTGTTATGTATAGTGTAGAGTGTTTGTCTCTGATGATAGCAATATTTTTGTTATGACAGATTTGTGAAGAATTTAAGGAATCATCTCCATTCTGTGTACCGGTGGGTCTTGTGTTAGCTGAGAAGTCCTACAAACCAGTAATCCGCCATTTTGGTTTACAACTGCTTGAACATGCCATCAAGTAAGATAATACTGCTGAACTGTATTCAATATCTTGGCGGCTTGCCTAGCTGATAGGCTTAAAACTTAGTGATGGGAAATAAATTTTTTTTTTCAGAATCAATTATCAGAATAACCATGCAGATGCACAATAAAAGATTTATAATGGATTGATTTCAAATATTAATTTTATTCATTTTCAAATGAAGAATAAAAAGGTTGAAATTTCTGGAGTGATTTCTAGAGTACTTTTTATATATGTTTTCATCATGAAAATGAATCTGTCTTACCAGTATGATCAGGTCCGGGGCCATAAAACTTGAATGAGCTCACTTTTAATCTCAGACTCACTTTTTCCAAAGGAGTTAACAATCACTGAGACCAAAAGTGAAGCTTGTCTATGGCACTGAGGCCTGACTTGTATTTGTAAGAGAATTGAAACAATTGGCAAGTTTGGGAAATATTCCCCCTCCCAAAAATATAGATTATACATAGTTTAAACTTGATGGAAGTACATGTACATGCATTATCTACCAGAAGTAGTGTTTTACCAGAAGATTTAGTTGATAAGAGTTCCTGCTCTCACATATCATTCCTATAGATGTTTAGCATTCATCAAGGCAAGCTTTGTAACCTATGATTACCCCGCTACCTGTGTTTTTTCTATTCATTTGATACTTTGTGTTTTAGATTTAGGTGGATTGATATGAAAACTGAAGAAAAAGAATATCTGAAGACAAATGCATTACAGTTTATGGCAAATGTAAGTAAAAAGTATTTCATAAAGAAGAAAAAACTTGAAATGTACATGTATACATTTTGGTATGAACTGAATTGCAGTAGCGACTCTTTACTTCTTTGGAAATTTTGATTTTTTTATCAAAATATGGATTACAGATTAATCTTTGGAAAATGACAAAGTAGCCTTTGGAAATTGCATATTTACTTTAGAAATTGCACTTTCCATTTATGAAAAAAGGTGTTTTGTATGGTTTAAATTCTTTACAATGATAAAGCAGAATTCACAATTGAAAGCATTGCAACTTTCTGACTATGCAATGCCACTAGTTTAAACATATCGACACATTGGGGCCGGAGACTCAGACTCTGAAATATCAAGGACTTTGAGACATTTTAAGAAATTGAGTTAATAGTGTAGAAATTCCTTATGTAAAATTTATGTACATGTATTTCCAACAGGAAGTTACAGACTACAGACTAAAACTTCTTGCATGACTGAATGCAGCAGAAGCCTTTAATGGGGTAAAAAGCTCTGCTATTGCCCAATTATATGTTGTCTTGGCCAGTACATCTAATATAAGAAAAATTAATGGGTCGGCAGTTGTAACATCTAGGTTGCTAAAATGTTTGCTTTGAGTATTTTGGAGATTGTTTATCATTTCAGGGCACTCTTGGGATCCTTGAGGAGGAGTTCCACATAAAAGATGCTGTGGCCCGAATCACTGTAGAACTTGCCAAGAGGGAGTGGCCCCAGCTGTGGCCCACCTTACAGGAGGATCTCTACAAACTGTGCCAAATGGGGGTAGGGCACACTAGAGGAATTTGATTATAGATTTTAATGCTGTTATTTTTAAAAGATTTTTAACTTACCTAAGTTCAAAGCTTGAGTGAGCTTTACTGATTACATTGTGGCTGTTGTCAGTCTGTCCGTTCATCTGTCTGTAAACTTTTCACATTTATGACTTTTTATTCAGAACCACTAGGCAAATTTCAATAAAACCTGCCACAAAGCATTCTTGGATAAAGGGGATTCAAGTTTCTTTAAATGAAGGGTCATGCTCTCTTTCAAGGGGAGATAATTTTGAAATAGTGAAAATATGGTGGCTTCTTTTAGAAAATCTTTTCCTCAAGAACCACAGGGTAAAAAAGTCAAAATTATAGGAAATCATCTTACCATAGTGTAGATTCAAGTTTATTCAAATGATAGTCCCTGGGGGTACAGTGGGACGACAATGGGAGAATCAAAGTTTTACAAAGGAATATATCGGAAAAAATTCTTTAAAATCTTCTTTTGAAGGACAACAATGCTTTGATTAGTCATATAGATATGAAAGCATCCTAAGGTAGTGTAGATTCATGTTTGTTCAAATCATGATGCCCAGGAAAAGGGAAGGGTCAAATTTTTAACAAGGTAAAACATTATAAGAAACTAAGAAGAATGAATTTATTTTTTAGTTAAAAATAATAAAGAATGTAAATATTTCCATTTTTGTCAATTAAGTGATATTTATACAAGTACCTGTATCATGTTCCTTATTGTACCCCACTATTTTAGGAGACCCAGACCGAGCTGGTTCTGAAGGTGTACCTCCGACTGGTGGAGGATGCTGTCCTTTTACAAACCATCCCTCAACAGAGACGAAGGGAAATCATGCTGGGGCTCACAGCCAACATGAAGGACTTGTTTGAGATGTTTGTCCAATTCCTGAGAATTCATACTGACCTGGCTGCTAAAAATGTTAGTACATGCATGTATATTTCAAGGAATTAAGCAAAGATGGATTTCTTTGGTATAAATGTTGACTTAAAGATATTGCATCACTTTTTTCCATCAATCTTTTCCTTTACCTTTTGAAAGAGGGTCATGATTGAGTGCAATTCCACTCAGGTCTGAACTGAGAATTTTCAGCTCAATTTGTAACTTTTCCTTTGTTTTTGAAAGCATTTCAGACTGGAAGTCACTGGTCTTGTGAATATGACCTAAACAATAGTGACTGATTGTCTTAACTACTGAGACAATGATAGGGAAAAAAAGGACAGTGATATTGTCAATATTGATTGTACTAGAACATATAAGCATATGACATAAATATAAAAATAGCTAAATTAATTTTAGAGAGTATACTAGATAAATTACAAAATTTATGATGGATGAATACATTAAAAAAAAACAATAAACAATTGGCATAAAAATGTACATGAACATTAATGAGAATTAATAGTTTTAAAAAGTGTGACCTCTTACAGATTAGGTTTTTATCTGAGGTACTGTTTTATATTTCAGTCTGACCCTCAGGAGAGTAAGGCCCACCTAAGGGTCAGTGAGGCGGTGCTGTACACTCTAGCTGGCTATCTAGACTGGATCAGTATGAGCCTCATCTTCACCAACAACAGTGTCCTGTTACAGATGTTGTGTCTGTTGCTAGGCAACAGTAGTCTGCAACTCCTGGCAGCAGAGTGTCTGCTCACGATTGTAGGGAGAAAGGTACTCACCGTAGGGACTTCTCGCAGCAGTGTCTGCTCATGGTTGTAGGGAGAAAGGAAGGAACTTTTAATTTATTTTATAATGAGAAAACTTGTTACTTCATCTCAGCTATTTTATCAGGACCTTGAATTATATTTAGTTGTCAATAAATCCCTTTTATCATTTCTTTCCCTATTACCAGTATAAAATCTAATTTCTATTTTTCTTAGAACAGCTGGTTCGCTCTTTATTAAAATGCTAATTTTTATTTCAAAGACCTTTTGATACCTCTTTTTTACAGGGAAAGGTTGAAGAAAGGAAGCCATTACTAGTACTGTTCAGTGATGAAGCAATGAAAATAATTCTCAGCACAGCTGCGTAAGTTGCAACTTTAAATTAGAAACAAAAGGTTATTTCTGACTGACCCTTGCTTGGTTTATTCTGGCATGCACGTGATATCACACAGGTGATATTAGGAATGGAAGTAAGATAATTCCTAAATGTTTTTATTTTAATATAGACAATGTTAAATTGTAGGGCAGCAGAGAAGAGTTCCGCTCACGATGAGTACTACTATCTGTTCCTAAAGAAGCTCTGTTTGGTTCTTATTGATCTCGGAAAACAAGTCTGTGCATTGTGGGTAGGTTAATGTTGGATTGAAAGAAAATGCTCAGTATTGTAAATCATTCTTTCACAAGAACTTTTTTTTTGTTTAATTAAATGAGGTGGTCTTCATGCTAAAATTTCATTCTCAAGAATATACTTTTGTAAGTATAGATTATATACAACAATACAAAAATTCATGAAAATCTCTCTCTCTTAAATACAATATGTAAAATACATATCTTGCCATAATAAGGTGACATGAATATTATCTGGTTACAATAAAAGTTTGACATAATGCTACATCTGCTGTAAGGTTTAGATCTTTCAGATCTTACATGTAAGCCTGAAAAACTTGGGTTCAATTTAAAAAAAAAATGCACTTGGTGCAACAACAACAAAAAGAGACACTAATAAATGATATTTCTTTATTCCTTATATATTTTTGAACTACTTCCACAACAACACCTTGAAAACTATTACAGGTCTTAAAAGGAAGTGATCAAAAGTAAATGTATCTTCTTTTATTTATTGCAGTTTGAGGTTTATTTTGTTCAAAAAGTGTTTCCAATTTATGTTAGAGAAACTTTTTTTTTTTATTAAATTCCTTTTATAAGGAAATGTACACTGTATGATGAGAGTCTAAGAACCTACAATTTATTTAATGTTTTTGTTGTCCTTGTAGGGTGTGGTGCCAGACTGTGAACAGCCCCCTAACTTTGCCATGTACCTAGAAGCCCTGATGGCCTTTACTCAACACCCAAGTCAGGTAACAATGAGAGGAGAGAAACATTAAGAAAATACCAAAATTAACATAATCAGAATTTCTTATTTTCCAATACCAAAAGTTACATAATCAGAATTTCTTATTTTCCAGGGCCAATTTCGACCATTTTGTTGATTTATTAAACCAATGAACAGAACACACAGAAAAACATTTTTTTTAAATCTGAATGTGTAACAAACTGTCGAAGTTTGCTAGATTCTTGTCTTGTACCTAAAAAAAAAAATAACAACAAACAAACGTGTGTCAGTTTTGTGTGTTTTTATCTTCCAGATACTAAGTAGCTATACCCAGTCAGTATGGTTAGCCTTTATGAAGCATGAATTCATCAGTAAGGATGCTGTTCTACTCTCATTTATACCCAAGTTATTTGAAACATCATCCAAGATGCTACTTAAGGTAAATTGAAATTCATGTGTTTATGGAAAAAAAAGTATAAATGTATCTTTTTGTAAATGTATATGCATACATTGTACATGTCATGACACATTAAGATAACATTTAATTTTCTGAGATATGGAGAGATTGATAATAGGCATTTATGCCTGCTATTTAATCTACATGTATTTCATTAATTTGAATAAATATATTTTAAATCAAATAAATTTTTGAGTAACTCACTATTTTTTATGGTCATACATCTGTTTAAAATTTATGTTACATTTTATGTACTATTTGTAGGTGGGTTTTCCGTCAAAGAATAACTCGCCAAGCTGTGATTACTCTCGCCAGGATTTTGACAGTGACGAAGATTTTTCAGCTTTTTTCTCAAGTATGACAGAATATTCTTTTATTATTGTTCTGATTCTCTTAAAAAATATACACATGCTGATAAACATTAAATTTAACAATTTTATAAATAAACTTTTTATTGGATATATTAATTAAAATGAAATTTTTAAATTTCATAAATAATTAGAGCTTTATATCTTGCCAAGATGAAATAATAATAATATGTAGTGTAATGATTGTCAAATTGTGGTCTTGTTTTGTTTTTGTTCTTTATTTGTCAACATTCGAAGGGAATAAGATTCAAGATATATCAATCTGCTTCAGTCTCTTGAGTCTGCCCATCACACATTGTAGTTATTTTCAAATCAACTGAAATCTTTATTCAGAAAAAAATCATAATATATATCTGTGTATTTTATTCTGGTAGTAGAGTTTTAAAAAGTGGATTTTATCTAGAAATAACTTGAATGTTTGGGGGTTAGTGTAGCTATGGTTCAGTGTATAACAATCTTGTTTGACTTTTTGTTTTAGGATACCGTAGTACTTTTACAGTGTATAACAATCTTGTTTGACTTTTTGTTTTAGGATACCGTAGCAGGGGCGGATACAGGATTTTGGGTTAGGGGGGGCGTGGGTAATTTTGTTGAGGCAGGGGGTCTGGGAAGCTCCTGGGATTTTATGAATTTTAAGAGCAAAACCAGGCGCAAAAATAGTATTATTAATGAGTTTTGTATACCATGATACATAGGTGGTAGTGGCCATTTTCAGACCATATTGAAATTATTTGTCTCCTTTAAAAGAAGAGCTCCATACAAAGATACAAATAAAAAATGATCAAAGTTTGAAATTTAAGTGTATGAGTTATTTTGGCCAATTGATAGTTGACAGTGTAAGATATCATATTTAAGAAATTAAGTTGTATTTGATGGTTCATTTGTTGGCCCCCAGCCACTCATATTAGCCTCAGATTCAATGGAATTGAAGTGCTTAACAGAAATATATGGACTGAGTACTCAGTGTATATAAACATAATTCTCATGGTTTAGAAACAGTATGTAATGGCGGAACGTGCCTTATTTTCTTTTTACCTTTTGTTTTATAAAAAATTATTCTAAAAATCTATCCAGTGAAAAAAACAATTTTAATGGTTTTTCTATTTTTATGATCAAATTCATCTTCTATCAGCGTATTTTTTTTTGAAAATTTCTCTAGGAAAATCCTTTTCAGTTCAGTGTTCTTAAGTGCATTGAAATAATATAATACGACTTCAAACAAGATTAGTATTTAAGGTTAGAAATTTAGGTCCCAATATTATGGGTCGGACACCTTAATCATCAGTGGGGTTTTCAAGCAGCATACTTCTTGGATTTCGTGACACAAAAATATCAATGACTCTACTTATGTTAATATGGATGTCCCTATGTATAAATAAAAGCATAAGGGCGTTGAATCGCTCCCCACCCATCGTGGAGCGTAAATAGTTCTTTATGAAGCGTAAAGACGAATTGGCACGCTCCACAGAACTTGATGTTACAGACGTCAAAAGTAACAGATGGATGACTTTGGTGATATTCGGGAACATTGTCCGGCATGTTCTGTCGTCCAGTAGAGTGCCCGAAAGTGTGTCTGGAGGATCAGTTTGACGACTCCACATTTGCTTCCATAAGTTCAGCTCTTGTGGAAATGAAGATCGGTCTGGCATGTCTTGTCCGAAGCTGGTTTCTATAGCATTCAAAACTTCCTGGTTTAGGCGAGAGAGATTTGAAGGCACCAGACATAATGCTTGTGCACTTTGCTGAGCCAAGGATGAAAACCGAAACTCGAGCTGCTGGATTAAAGAATCCAAATAGGGAATATAGGTATTTCGCTTGAAGTACTCTTTTGCTGATGACGCAGGAACGTTGCTTCTTTGAGTTTGCCTCGAGCATTGACGAGGGACAGTCATGGCACCATCTGCTAATCGAGCCATCTCCTCCATTCTTTCATATACACTGTCATACTCCTCATCGTTCGACCTCAAGCCTGCTATAACTTCGCGCACGTGTGCCACCATTCTATATCCCTCCAACACATCCAAGGTGCTTCCCTGTAATTTTTTGCTGAGTCCAGACATGTATCCAAAGAAATTTCGGATGGTTTGAAATGAGGCAATAAATTGTGGATCTGACAATTTCGCTAGAAGACCATTTGCTTCCACAACCGCCTTTGCATCCCAGTTTCTTTCTCTTAACGAAATCGCTTCTAAACAGAGCAAAATTGGCTTATACATATCATGAAATGTCTGCAGGGTGTTGTGTTTCTCAACCCATCTGGTCTCTGAAAACACTTTAAACTTCTTCCTGTCAATTTGGTTTTCGGTTCTCTCGTCGTTGACTTCATCGACAGCCTTTTCCAGCCTTCGTGTGCGCTTTGGTGAATATTTAAAGAATATACCCAGCTTCTTTAGTGTGTCTAAGCATATTTGCACTTCTTTCAACGAACAACTTTTACTGATGGCGAGATTTAGATCATGACAGCTACAGTAATGATATACAGCTAGAGGATACTGACTTTTAAATCGTGATGCCCAACCGGAATGTTTACCGGCCATATTTCCAGCACCATCCATTGTTTGTGAACGACAATAGCTCGGATCCAGTCCAACTGCATTCATACACGAGATAATGGATTCACAAATGGCCATCCCAGTGATCTCCTCACACTCTATAAATTCAATAAGCCGTTCAACAGGTTTCCCATGTGCAACATATCGTATGACCACACCGAGCTGTTCCCAATTACTGGCGTCTGTCACCTCATCACACTGATAGCCAAAATATGGGCCTTTTGGCTGACGTTGAACCTCCTGCACAATTTCATCTTGAATGTACTTTTTAATGCAGTAAAGTAGTTCATTTTGTGATGTTTTGGATATGTATGTAGCATTCTTTTTACATGTCTTTATATGTTCATCTAGCAGTTTGTCTCCACAAGATGCACGAAAAGCCAGTAGTTCTTTGAAATTCCCCATGTTTAAAGACTTTTCTTTACAAGTGTCATCATCTCTGTGACCACGTAAAGGTATGCCTTGTCTGCCACAAAATATGAGAGACTCTACGATTGACCTTATGATTTTTCTGTTTTTTTCGATTCTTTCTGTTGCATTGGATCGTATTGTCAAGTCGATTCTTTGTCTTGGTTCTGTGTGTGTTTTCATAAAAGCGTGTAATTGGGCCATTGCTGATAAATGATATTCACAGACAGCATGCTGTTTTAAATCTTCACGTGCATCTTTCCAATCAAAATATGGTTCTGTAATTAGTTTCTTGGGTCTTCTATGAGACATGTTCGGAAAAAGTACGCAACCGAGACAAAATAATCCGTCTTTCGATTCAGAGTATGTAATAAAATCAAAGGTATCAAAGAGCTGCATGTTTACATCGTCTGTGAATGATGCCACTGCGTCTACGTTTATCCTTGTAAATGCGCGATGGAAATAAGTAGCCTGCAGCCGGTTTTCTGTTTTGTAGGAGGGAATACTTTATTTCATCAGTCATCAGATTTGAATCATTCAAGTATCTTGAAATGTCAGTAGCAGAAAAATTTTGAAAGGACAGATTTGTTTCATTGGATTCCCGAGGCTGATCATCAACATGTAGATTTGTTGATGGATCATCAACATGTGGATTTGTTGATGGATTATCAACATGTAGATTTGTTGATGGTTCATCAACATGTAGATTTGTAGGTGGGTCATCAACATGTAGATTTGTAGGTGGATCATCAACATGTAGATTTGTTGATGGATTATCAACATGTAGATTTGTTGATGGTTCATCAACATGTAGATTTGTAGGTTGATCATCAACATGTAGATTTGTTGATGGATGCTGTTGAGACGAAACAGCTGCTAGTGTCTTTGCTGAAGAGTCATTAGACGTGTTATGGAAGAATGCAGCTGTTATTTCGAACTGCATGTCATTTGAAGACAAAGACTGGGCCATCTCACGGACATATTTAACGAAGTTGGAAATGTGTTCAAGCTTAATTACAACGGCTTTTCCATTGGGGCAACACATTCCTTTGTCATCTCTGCTATGTGAATCGAGAACTGTAAAATTTGACATCTGATGTTTCACCCCGATAGTTGACCCTGGTGCATTTCCAATGGTTAAAAAGAATGTGCTTGATTCGCGTAAAATTTGTTCTAGAGCTGTTTCTAACGTAAAAGCAAGCGCATCATTGTTGTCTTGTTTCTGCATAATAGTGCCGCACTTGGGGTTTCCCAAAGATACCAGCAACTTTCTTCCTCTGATCTCCATTTCTCCCCCCAGCTCTTGAATGAGCATATAACCTCCATGATGACAACGTCGTCGATAAAGTGATGTCCCCAGATCTAAAATATGATCAACATCGGCCGATGTGTTCGGTATGTCCGAGGACAAATATGCCAAAGCGATACAGCAGCATTGCCTTCCGCCATCTACTATTTCCCCTTGATGCTTACTTCCTTTACACAATAACCTATAAGATATGAATTTATAGGGCTGGGCAATAATATCGATATTTCGATATATTGCAATACAATGACAAAAAATATCGTATCGCAATACGATTTTGTAATATCGATATATCGGCAATATGCTTACATTAAAGAATTTTGTCATTAAAAATAAAAATGAACTTATGAAAGTTTGTTATTGAGCCAAACAGTGAGTCAGAAGTTGTTTTGTGGGAACATTTCAGAGCAATATAACTTAAATGAAATCAACAAGACTTTTTTCCGTGTTGGTTACTTATCATGTTATTTACATTCTGCAAGTAAATTAAAGTAAATTTAGAAAGAAAATCCCATTTTTATGACATTGAAAATATTGCAATACATATCGCAATACAGTTGAAAATATCGCAATATATCGCAATACGAAATCTCGGGCCAATACCCAGCCCTATGAATTTAGTTTGTAACTTACAATATTCTAGGTATTTTTGGGAATTTCGAATCAGATTAAAAATAATGTTCACGAATCAATAATCAATAATGAAAAAATAAAACATTTAATAATTTTTATTTAACTTTACTCTTGAGAAAGAAGAATTTTTGTGTATCTCCGTACTTTGTGTATCTTAGAAATCTTTTTGAATCATTGTTATTTTAGCAAGGATGCTGCAACTTAATATTTGTATGTAACTCTATTGTTACTCAATAAAGTGTTTTCTTTTAGATTCCATACACTGACCTACACATGTATCTCCATGCACCGCTACCAACGAAACAAAATATAAAACATGCAAGCTTAACGTGCAGTTTTGTTTTCAGCAGTATGATATGATATAAACGAAGCACAATGATACACAAAGAAATTCTGAATATTGAAAAATTAAATATTGCAACGTTTATTTTTATACGTTTTGTACATGTATGACAGATACGCTAGGGTGGTGTAATTTCGACCGATTATTAAAACTTTTGAAAGTTTTAAACTAGTTTCTACGGATATATTCTTGTTCTCCATAATACTTATTCTTATAATTTTTATACGGACAGTGGTCATGATTTTTATATGGTAAAAGATTGAGTCATTTCCATAGGTCGAACTGAGTGACTGACTAGCTGACGCCGTATTCATGCATTGGTAATATTGGCCGATTTCTGTTCAGTTGATTTACATTTTATTTGTAAAAACTAAATACTATAAATAAAAATAGGGATGAATTTAAGTTGCAAAATTAAACATAGTTGATAAATTTCACGTAGAGAATATCCACCGATTGTCTTCCTGTATATTTAATTACAAGATATTTTCAGAGGTTTTTCAAAATTGTTTAAAAAAAACTCTGTTATATTTTGGGTGATAAAGTCTTCTTGGATGTAATGTTCCGGTAAAGAAATACATTTCGCCTATTATTAACGACAATAATTTGTATACTGGTGTCTCATTATATCGCAATATTTAAAAATTTTTGCATTAAAAAATGTAATTCCAACTTTTTCAATTATACAAACTAATGACTCAAAACATTAACTTTTTTATTGATTTTACTATATATTAAAATTCAGTGGTCTAAATATAATAAAAACGGGAATGATAAACTGTAAAATTACGATTTATTTTCAAGAATAAAAAAGTTTCCGACGCATGTTCCAATTTTTTTAATCATCACAAAAATTTACATTCAGACGACAATCAGACAGTCTTATCCACAAAATTGATATGAGCTATGTATCTCTTTTTTGGAATACTAGTTTTTCGCGATACAATGGAACACTCGATGTAATAAGAATCGAGTATATACTAGTATATGAAAAATGCATCTTCTTTCATAAAATAGATGTGTAACTGTGAACTATGATGGGTTATTAGCAAAATATTTTAAGGTATTTTTTAAATGAACGGTCTAAATATTAACCAGGTGGTCGAGGACACAGGTTACACCATCCTAACCTATATCCTGACGTTATATTCCATTTATATGGAAAGATTATGAGATGTGTGTAATGAAAATACTTCTTGTATAATATCTGTTTAAACTTTAAAGTAAATAAAATAACTGCATAGTAACACCATTTGATTAAAAAAAAATACATCAATCAGTTGACAGAATTGTAACGTAGAGATTTTTAAATACATTCATTTACCTTCGACCAGCTTTTAAATATTGCAATATTTTTCCTTGCATCGTGATAGGAAATTGACGAGTGCAGTCTACCCTCCAAACAAAATCGGGAGATCAGATAATTTCCGGTTTGAATAATTATGAGATAATATTCATAGCATTGGAAACTCAATCTTATTAGACTTGATTTTTTTAAGAAAACCGATACTTAGTGATTAAATAAATATTAGTCATGTCATAATTTGACAATTTTAGGGGGGGCGTGCGCCCCCCACGCCCCCCCTTAAATCCGCCAGTGCGTAGTACATGTACAGTGTATAACAATCTTGTTTGACTTTGTTTAGGATACCGATCTGAGGTGGCAGACACTGTTCGTCAGGCTGTCCTCTTACAACCAGAGCTGGCCTTCAATTTCGCTAAACAGTGGCTGGAAACCACCATGTGTAAACCTATAGAAACAGGTAAAGTACAATGTGTTAACCTATAGAAACAGGTAAAGTACAATGTGTAAACCTTTAGAAACAAGTAAATTACCATGCATATACCTTTAGAAACATGTAAACTACCGTGTGTATACCTTTAAAAACAGGTAAAATACAATGTGTTAACCTATAGAAACAGGTAAAGTACAATGAGTAAACCTTTAGAAACAAGTAAATTACCATGCATATACCTTTAGAAACATGTAAACTACCATGTGTATACCTTTAGAAACAGGTAAACTACCATGCGTGCGCCTATAGAAACTTGTTACTTTAGGATTTTAAATATAAAGTAAAGAATTTTAAAAAAGAAACATGAACTGAATCAAATAATTGAATTGGGATACTCAGTATGTAGTTTTGAGCTCAATTTTTATGTATACTTTTTTTTAATTAAACCTTCTTTTCACCTTTGTATACTCACAGCTGATCAATTTGTTTTTAGGAGCTGATGCCGGTGAGCTGTGTAACTTGTCTTCCCCGTCTTTCCTGGAATGGGATGCCATGACACTGTTTATAGAGAGTGTGATGTCCCGTATAGGGCTGACTGACTTTACCCCTGATCCTGAGGTTGGAGTGGCTCTACTTAAAAGTGCTCTAGCTTATCAGTCACAGGTGTGGTGTCGATGGCTTGTTGATATACATGAATTTTTGTTGATAAAGTGTGAAAAATGGAAAGAGAAAAAAATAAACTAATATGATAATAAAAACACTGGAAAATGATTTTGAAATTAGGTACCTTGTATAATTTCTGTGTAAAATTGCCCATATTTACAAATCAGAATTTATGGGTTTTGACAGGATCCCCTGATTTTGTCCAGTTTGCTGTCCTGTTTATCAGCTTTGGTGATTTTCCTTAAATACTCCACAGAAACCATCCCAGCCATGCTGGAGAAGGTAAAGGGGGGATGTTTTCCCCAAAATCTTTTTCTCATACTCCTCTCTCTGCATTCTCTCTGTCAATGTTTTTAAGAATTCTGATTTTTTCTTTCTTTTAAGATTGATTTACTTACAGGAAGGAATGAAACTCAAGTTACGTGTAATTTTAAGTGAATGTTTTATTTTTCCTTGACAGATATTTTCAGGAGTAACGTTTGCTTTCCCTGGACAAACTAAGAGTAACAGAAGTCGCTCTGTGAAGAATGTAAGGCAACATGCCTGTTCTATGCTGGTGACCATCTGTAAAACTCAGACCGATCTCATTTTTGTAAGAATAAATAGATACAAAATAACAAAATAAAATCAGTCAAAAAAATATTTCCAAGAAGGAGTTTGTATTCAAATACAAAAAAATCAATTCAGTAAATAAAAATGATTTCCAAGAATGTGTATGTATTCAAAACCTACTTTGTCCAGACATAAGCAATGTTGATCTTATTCAGATTTTATGTTTTGATACAGCCTGTGTTTGATGAACTTTACCGATACATACAGAACATCTCGAGAGATGTAGAACAGCTGTCTCAGATGGAAAAATGTATACTCACAGAGGCCCTTATTCTTGTGTGGTGAGCAATTTCTGTCCATATTTTTTGTATGAAAGTGGTTTTAGAATCACCGTAAGTTAAAGATTTTCAAATTAGTAAAAAAAATCTAAATACAGTGGAGCCTCATTTATCGGGACGCTTTGGTTCCTAGTCAATTTGTCTGGATATGTGAAGTGTCCATATTCCTGAATTACCATTTAAACAAGATACATTAACATTAAAAAATTCTGTTCCGATGAAAAATCGTCCAGTTACTGAAGCATCCTGATATCTGGTGTCCGGATATCTGAAGGTCCACTGTACACTTACTTTTGTAATACCTATAATGTTTTGTTTGTTTTCTAGTTGTTTGTCTACATTTACTTATGATATTTTTGTGTTATTTTCAGCAATAGATTTAATAACTATGAGAAGCAGTCCACATTTCTTGAAGAAATCTTACAACCAGCTAAGGAACTGTGGCTGTCAGAGCAGTTTAAGTCGTAAGTTTAGTTTCATACCTTTTACTTACTGTAAAAATGTTGAATTTATACTTTTATGTTAATTAAGGTACAGATAATGTTTACTTTATATGTGTTATGAAATCTGTGGAAATCAAACATTTATCAACAAGCTGAAGATCATGGTTTCTGTACTATACTATGTTTATTTCAGGGCCTTCAGTGGTGCAGACAAATGGATGTCGTACATTGGTTTAGATCAAGCCCCAGTAGAACCAAGTTCTGAGGACACGTGTGGAATAAACAGATCACATGTAAGAGCAAATAACACTAAATTATAATAATGACTGGGAGTCATATTTAGAATGACAACTTTGCCTCTGCATGTTTTGTTGTGTTAATATGCTGATTTTACTTTGATATAAGTTTTAAATGGAAATTTTAGGTACAACATTATATTTATAAAATTAATGTATGATTCTGTGCATTATAGATAACTTATTGTATAACCATGTTAATGGCTGTGTTAAAGAGGAGCAAATGGCCAGAGGAGATACAGGTTTGAATTTTTTTTTCATTCCTCTTAAACAGGTTAAGCACAGTTGACATTTACTCTACATTGTTTATTGCCTCATTAATTTGTAATGGTTAAATAGTTAATCATATTGAATTTTTTGTTTTGCCTTTGGCCAACCATGTAGGTTGCAGAAAATGGGGGATTTGTGCTTTTGAAAAAAGCGGATGGTTCTCCTATATTGAAGAATCCAGCAACTGTTCATGTCTCCAGAATGCTAGAGAACCTCCTGTTATTTATGAAGTAGGTCATGACTTCCTTGTATTTATTTTGGTCTCTACATTCCATATCTAATCCATATAATTCATTGACTTAATATAATTATTTTTGGATTTGGCTGATGTATTATCTTATGAAAAAGGAGAACATATTATTTCTGTCATACTTTTGTCAAACTGTTCAATTATCCTTATTGTTTACAGGAGTATGAATGGCAGTTGGCATCCAGAAATGTTACAGAGACGACATCCAGAGTTTGAAAAGTCCTTCGATCTGGTAGAGAATGAAAAATATGCAATTTTAGGTACATGTACTTAATTTTGTTATAGGTTTGACAATCCCATCATTTGGAGAGTACAGTTGTGTATTTGTTATTGAATATCTTCAGCTTACTCTTTAAATTTAGATCCATCTAAAGTCAAATGGCACAAGTCTCCTTCACTCAGTCTTGACTGTAGCTTTACATGATATCACACATTAGATGCATTTCTCTGTAAAAAAGTTTAAAAGTGCAGATTTTTAGCTCTGTTGGGCAGAAACAAGAAGGTGTCTGTCCCCTGACTGTTTGTTAACAATCTTTCAAAATGTTACTACGTTTTGTCCAATTAATTTGGAACACAAGTAGACTATACTAAGATCTATAATCTGTAAGTAGTGAATTCCTAGGGATTTAGCAAGCCCTTGTTTGAATGATTAATGTATATGCATATAAATGGTCAAACCTATAGTACACTTTATTTAATTGCATCTCTCTGAAAGTTCCTGAAATATTCTAGAGCCTGAAACAGTTCAAGGTCACATCAGCAAAGGTCAAAGTCATGGCAGGCAGCACATTTTCAGAACATTTTAAAGAATGAAGGCGTACAAGACAAGGCACAGGGTTTGGTGCATGAACAAGCGCGTTAACCACTACGCTACGAAGTATATGCGTAATTGATGTCTGTCAGTGTGATTTAAATGAACGGGTTTTTTTGAAGTGTACATTTTTTTAGAAATGTTCGATTTTCATATAGAATGGGTTCAGATTCCATTTTTTGGACAAATGAAATAGATTTCACATTTACTTTTCCATCATTTAAGTGTTAACGAAGAATGGAGACTTGACCCATTTATGTTCAAATTTCATTTTGTATGGCTCTAGTAAACCCATTTTCCACTAAATATGCTTAACTGTCAACTTTTAAAAATGATTGTCAAATGATAAGTTGTTCAGTAAAATAAAATAATAAAATGTTTTGAAGATGACATTACTGAGAACATGATTTTAGAAAAATATAACTTTTTTGTGAATTTTGAAAATTGATACATATTATCTCAGAGCGGGTGATTGTCCGTGCCTTGTACGCCCTCTTTCCTTGTAAACATATTTCATTTTGAATATTAATGTTCATCAGATCAGATTACTCAAAAACACTCTCTAAAAACCGAAATAAACTTGATATTGGACAGGAATCCCTATGCCCAGTGTGGACAATACAAGTTCTCCAGTGTGTAAGAACCCTGTCACAAGAATGCAGAACTTCCTTACAACAATGCATGATTACAGGTGTGTTAATTTTTTATCATTACAGGTGTGTTAATTATCTCATCATTTCAGGTGTGTTAATTTAAGGAATCACTATCTAGTTTGTTTGGTATGCCATGGCATCAATGGTAGTTGGAAATGTGGGATAAATTGTATAGAGACAGTCATTGAGAAGATTTCTTTGGGCCCCTTTATCCAGTTCAATATTTTCCAATTCTATTCAAGTTTTATATTCTTTTGATGTCAGATTTCAGATCTTTCCATCAGATGTAAATTATAATAGTATTAACATTCCTTTGTCATTAGTAGTATGTACAGTGTTATATTGAGGCTGTGTATTTGTAGCTGCCACATCCTGGGTAATGCTGGCCAGTGCCTGGGATATGAGTTTTATGCCATTCCTTATCTTCCCCAGTCTCTTCTATCAACTGTGTTCACAAACCTGGACTATCTGCCAGACTACAGAACCAAACCATTCATCAATATCCTTTGTTCACAAAGGATTCAGTACTAAAATCCTTGCATCCCATCAAGTTTTGTGACAAGATATGTACATTTAAGGAGGAACAGGACCTTTAGCTGAAAAAATTCCTGTCAATGAATTTTTTTCGTATTTTTTATATAACTAATTTAATATGTACTTAATATTTTAAAACGGTCCTATTATTGGATTTCTTGACTTATTTAAAAGATATCGCCCCACAAATACCGGCCTGTTTACAGTTTGTATGGAGTTTAGATACTTCATGTTTACGGGCCCATAATGGAGTCCATAATGCGAATTTTTACTCACAAACGATAAATATGATAAATAACACTATATACTCAAATATTTCAGAATATTCATAGTGTTTAAATTACCTAAAAGCAATTGTTTTAATTTTATATAGTATTTCGATGGGATAATTTCTGCATTTTTCAAGGCAGCTTCAACGACAAAAACCTCATTTTGAAAAAAAATCTGTCAATAAATATTTCTAAATTTATGATTGAATGTCAGTCCTTCATTGTAATTATTTACTGCAAAAATATCACAGGGTGAAGCTAACCTCAATATTGCACAGGACATCCTTGAATTAGACATAAGCATGATAAAAACGCTTCACGTTTGTATTTTCCGAGTGCGCGGGAAATCAATTGTGACGTCACACGAAAATATAAACATTCAAAATTATGTAAATAGATTGAATCTCTGCTACTAAACACGAAAAAAATATTAATTAAAAAAAACTGCTTCAGAAATTTATCACGATACATTGACTGTGACCTGTTTATTATGAAATAAAACTGATCATGACGGGTGTGTGTACTTGATCTCGCTGCACTGAGAATTCAAACACTACGTCTATGACGTCACTGACGTCAGACTGCAGGGTAAAGAGAAACAAATGTGTGGATTGGGCAACTTCACAATATCTAAATGATGGCAAGATCTTTAAAAAT
>PRKT01000139.1:61029-94664 GCA_003671525.1 Saccostrea glomerata
TGGTTACTAAAAATAGAAATTTCTGTGAAATTCTTTCAAAATGCTACTCCTCCTGCAGTTTTGGTCTGATTTCAGTATAACTTGGCACACAAGTAGACTATACTAAGATACATAATTCTGTGCATTGGTTTTTATTTTGATGAGTGGCAAGGATCATTTTTCTATTTATTGCTGATTTAAAGTCTCAAGTCCCAACTGCTACTTTTCTCTTCCTTTGTTTTAAGTATAAACCAGTAGAGCTACAGTCTCGACAGAGACTTCTGGTTTTGATGGGCGGTGAGGGAGAAAGCAATTAAAATGTATGGGTGGTGGGGTAAAAATAAAAGTGCCTTCCAACCCCCCTCATACATTTTTTTCTGGAATAGCCCTCAGTAATTTTAATGAAGTAATGGATTTTTATTGCATTTTACAGAAAAGTGTTGGTGAAGAGTTTAAACGGGAGTCCCAATACAAAGACTTACCTCCAATATTTAGAATTAAACCTCCCAAGTCCACAGGGGTACTAGACAAGAGGGAGGAGCCCAGTGGCTTATGTGAACTCTTTAATCCATCTGATGATTAAATGAGAGCAATTGTGGGACAAACATTGTTTGAGTGCCTGTATTCAACAGAAGATGGATGGAGAGGAGTCTTGATTATAGGAATAGGCAATTTAAGAGAGTGTGACAATTTAATGGTATCACTAAATTATAAAAAGTAAGGGGAAAATCAGTGTCTTAGCTTGTGCATTAACTCCCCCCCAAAAGAATTCAAAACTGTCAAAAATATGTATCATACAGATATTACCAGTGAAAGGATTTGGATGAAATCTGCTTTGATTTAAAGCAGTTGTGAAAATATTAAATATTTTTTCTTATGATATGGTACAATTGACAATCTGCTGGCAGTGGGGAGACAGGAGCTTCTTGTTGTGGATTTTTGCTGGACATACATTCGATGGAGAATTATTTAACTTGATCATCCATTATTTATGTTAAATGACCTGAACTTTGACATAACTGTTTAAAAGACTATTTTTGCAGTATTGCCTGAATGAATTAAGATACATGTGAATATGCCTTATGAATTCTTACTACAGTGTAGTGCTTTTCTAGAAAGTCAAAGTTCCTCAGAAATGGCTGACACACATCTCAGACATCCAACATGTTAAATACATGTATTATGAAGGTGTAGAGGGTGAGGAGAAAAACACAATGGCCAAACCATAATTCAAATTTATATCCCTGAATCACAAGACAGGTGCACCACCAACTGAGCTATCTGGCCACTGGGCATTGAACCAGCTGTCTGACAAAAAGGCAAGTCAAATTACATATCTCAATGCCTCTTGTAATACTTTGGGCTGTGAATATTGGGCCTGGGTAGCTCAGTTGATAGAGCATCTATTGAGAGATTCAGAGTGCCTGGCTTTGAATCCATGTCTGGTCTGAATCATTTTCTCCTACCTCATTACATTTGGTGCCATGCAGTGCCCAGACTGTGACAGGTGAAAGACCTGCCAGGAAAGAGCCTTGGTTGGTGTCCTCAAAGGCTGATGACCTTTAAGAAGAGAGGAATGTGGGGGTCAGTGGGATCAGTCCAATTGGCCATATTGTTTTGTAGAACACCTGACTGGAGACTCAAGGGACTCTAGTTCAAATCTTGGTCTGGTCCTTCACATTTTTCTCCTTTCCCATTACACTTTAAATTACCACAAAACTAGTTAGTCTTTTTACATGTGTTTCAAACAGACATTGTTAGCTCCCCTGAGCCAAAATTCTAATCAAAACTTGTCAGTTGTTTGCCATTGTCGTTGTTGTCATTTTCGCAAAACTGTTTACATTTTCATCTTCTTCTTAAGAAACACTGAGCCAATTTCAATCAAACTTGCCACAAAGTATCTTTGGGTTCAAAGGAAGGGCCTTCTTCCAAGGGGAGATAACTGCAAATGTGTGAAAAATTTATGGCATCTTTTAAAAATTTTCTCGAGAACCACTGTGTAGAAAATATGTGTTCGAATCATGATCCAAAGGGATAGGATGAGGCCACAATGGATGAACAAAGTTTAACATAGGAATATATAGGAAAAAGCTAAAAAAAAATATTTTACTTAACAAGTACAGTCATGGCATATTTATGTGGAAACATCCTCAGATAATGTCAAATTTTACTACTGGATCTTATTGGACTTTGTTGGAAAAGTGCCAAATTATAACATTTTTTCCATATTTTTTTTGGTTGTATTTCTGCCATAGAGATTTTTTTCAGTCAAGTACATGAAAGTTATTCGTACAAAACAACAAATTTGTCACTTTATTCCCAAGGTAATAGAAATTAGGATAAATCTTTTGTGTTTTTTTTAATGCCTTATCATTGCTAGTGAATTTAATTACAAAATTCGTTTACATCTATACAATTATTTATTGGCGTTAAACAAAATTACAACTAGGAGACTTATTGTTCAAAGAACAATAAGAGGTCTTTCCACCTTCTTTGAATTTCAATTTTGTTTTAAAATTTAATTCCATGAATAAGAAACCAAAATTGTCTTAAAGGATAGCAAAAATTAAAAATAAAAAAAAATGAAATGACCTTGACCTTTGACCTTGAAAAAATATTCAAGGACAAAGGTCAAGGGTCACAATGCAATTGACCCCATGCTTCTACGACTTATAGTTTTCAAGTTATAAGGTTAAATAGGAAGTACAAAGAAGTTAAAGGGCAATAACTCATATAAGCAGTCATCAGATCCTTTTGCACTTATATAGTGAAGTTATGCCTTAAGACCCTTAACACATTAGTGAAGGTTTAGTGTCTATACAGTCTACAGTTTCGGAGAAGTAGCGATAACAAGGTTTCTTGCACAAGGGGCAATAACTTTTTCAAGGGTTAATCTTTGGGGACAAGATTAAAATATTTGAAAGAGTTTTAAGAGTACATAATAACGATGCAAAGACATTAAGTATATATTGAAAGACAAAAGAGATATAGAAAAAGCTTAATTTCTCATTTTCTGAATGACCTTGACCTTTGACCTTTGCAGGAAATTTTAGATCAAAGGTCAATGAATCTTATGCAGTTGGTCCCATGTCTCTACAACTTCTCGTTTAAAAAAAATTAATTATTTGTAAAATTAAAAAAGTTTCAGGGGCAATTACTCATTGAAGGGGTCACCGAATGCTTTCGAGATGAATAGATTGAAGAGTCCACTTAATTAGTTGAAGACATTGGTGAAGGTTTCATACCTCTACGGTTTACGGTTTCGGAGGAGTAGCGATAACAAGAATTTCTTGCGTAAAGGGCAATAACTTCGAAAGGGGTCAAAGTTCAAACAAGGGCTGTCGTTTTTCAGAATAACTTTTGATATCCAGTTTCATGAACTATAAAGTTTTTCGATAAGTCTTGCGGTTTCAAAAGTCCGGGAAGAAGAAGAAGAAGAATAATAACTAGGAGACTTATTGTTCACAGAACAATAAGAGGTCTTTCCACCTTTTTAAATTTCTTATAGTTTTATATTTTACTCTCTAATTTAATTTTAAGGGAAATGGCTTAAAAGAAAGAAAATGAAATTTAAAAAAAAAAATTTTTTTTTAAATGACCTTGACCTTTGACCTTGATCAGATCTTCAAGGTCAAAGGTCACATTGCAATTGACCCCATGCCTCTACGACTTTTAGTTCTATAGTTATAAGTTTAAATTTTAAGTGCAAAGAAGTTAGAGGGCAATAACTCATAGAAGGGGTCATTAGACCCTTTAGTACTTATACAGTGAAGGTGTGCCTAAAGACCCTTAAGACATTAGTGAAGGTTTCATGCCTCTACGGTCTACGGTTTTGAAGTAGTAGCGATAACAATTTTTTTTGCATAAGGGGCAATAACTTTTGATAGGGTCAATCTTGGGGAACAAGAATGAAATCTTTGAAATAGTTTTAAGAGTACATATTAATGATGCAAAGACTGATTGCACATGTTAAAAAACAAAAGATATATAAAAAGAGCTTTATTTCTCATTTTTGGAATGACCTTGACCTTTGACTTTGACAAAATATTCAAGGTCAAAGGTCAGGGATCACAATGCAATTGACCCGAGGCTTCTACCATTTATAGTTTTCAAGATACAAGGTTTCATAGTAAGTATAAAGAAGTTAAAGGGCAATAACTCATATAAGGGGTCATCAGATTCTTTAACACTTATACAGTGAAGTTAGGCCTAAAGACCCTTAAGACATTAGTGAAGGTTTGGTGTCTCTACGGTCTACAGTTTCGGAGGAGTAGAGATAACAAGGTTTTTCGCATAAGGGGCAATAACTTTGGGAAGGTTTAATCTTTGGGGACAAGAATGAAATCTTTGAAATAGTTTTAAGAGTACATATTAATGACGCATAGACATTAAGTATATGTTGAAAGACAAAAGAGATACAAAAAGAGCTAATTTTCTCATTTTTGGAATGACCTTGACCTTTGACCTTTATATGAATTTTAAGGTCAAAGGTCAATGAATCTTATGCAGTTGGTCCCATGTCTCTACGACTTCTTGTTTTGAAAATTTTTAATTATTTGTAAAATTCAAAAACTTCCAGGGGCAATAACTCATTGATGGGGTCGACAAATGCTTTTGCAATGAATCAATGAAGTGTCGACTAAATTAGTCGAAGAGATTAGTGAAGGTTTAATTTCTCTACGGTTTATGGTTTCGGAGGAGTAGCGATAACAAGCTTTTTTGCGAAAGGGGTAATAACTCCGAAAGGGGTCATAGTTCATATACGCAGGGTCAACTGCGAAAATCTTTTATGAAGTACATTCTTATGAGCTTAAAATCTTTTCGATAAATCTTGAAACTCAAAATCACACGGCGGAAAAATAATAAAAAATAAAAAAAAAAACAGAAGAAAATCAATAGGTCTTTCCACAGAAAGGTGGAAAGACCTAATAACTAGGAGACTTATTGTTCACAGAACAATAAGAGGTCTTTCCACCTTCTTTGAATTTCAATTTTGTTTTATATCTGACTCCTTAAAATTAAATTCCATGAATAAGAAACCAAAATTGTCTTAAAGGATAGAAAAAAAATGAAAATAAAAAATAAATGACCTTGGCCTTGACCTTTGACCTTGAGAAAATGTTCAAGGTCAAAGGTCAAGGGTCACAATGCATTTGACTCCATGCTTCTACAACTTATAGTTTTGAAGTTATAAGGTTTAATAGTAAGTACAAAGATGTTAAAGGGCAATAACTCATATAAGGGGTCATCAGATCCTTTTGCACTTATACACTGAAGTTAGGCCTCAAGATCTTAAAGACATTAGTGAAGGTTTGGTGTCTCTATTGTCTACAGTTACCGAGGAGTAGCGATTACAAGGTTTTTCGCACAAGGGGCAATAACTTTTAATAGGGTTACTCTTATTGCAAACTAAAATGAAATATTTGAAATAGTTTTAAAAGTACATATTATTGATGCAAAGACATTAAATATATGTTTATAGACAAAAGAGATATAAAAAGAGCTTAATTTCTAAAATTTGGAATGACCTTGACCTTTGACCTTTGCATTAATTTCATGACCAAAGGTCAATGAATCTTATGCAGTTGGTCCCATGTCTCCATCACTTCTCGTTTTGAAAATTTTTAATTATTTCTAAAACTAAAAAAGTTTCAGGGGCAATAACTCATTGAAGGGGTCACCGAATACTTTTGCAATGAAAAGATTCCAAAGTCCTCTCAATTAGTCGAAGACTTTAGTGAAGGTTTTATATTTCTACGGTTTACGGTTTCGAAGGAGTAGCGATAACAAGGTTTTTCGCACAAAGGGCGATAACTTTCAATAGGGTCAATATTAAGGAATACAAATTAAATCTTTAAAATAGTTTTAAGAGTACATATTAATGATGCTAAGACAGTTTGTATATGTTAAAAGACAAAAAAGATATAAAGAGAGCTTAATTTCTCAAATTTGGAATGACCTTGACCTTTGACCTTTGCATTAATTTTATGATCAAAGGTCAATGAATCTAATGCAGTTGGTCCTATGTCTCTTTCACTTCTCGTTTTAAAAATTTTTAATTATTTCTAAAACTTAAAAAGTTTCAGGGGCAATAACTCATTGAAGGGGTCTACGAATACTTTCGCAATGAATAGATTCCAGAGTCTACTAAAATTGTCGAAGACTTTAGTGAAGGTTTCATATTTCTATGGTTTACGGTTTTGAAGGAGTAGCGATAACAAGGTTTTACGTACAAGGGGCGAGAACTCTGAAAGGGGTCATAGGTCATACGCGTTGGGTATTTTTTCGAAATAACTTTTAATGGCAAGTATCATGAACTGCAAAGTTCTTCGAGAACTCTTTCGGTTCAATTTTCGATAACGGAAAAATAATAATAAACAGAAGCATTTCAAGAGGTCTTTCCACAGAAAGGTGGAAAGACCTAATAACAGGGATAGGATGAGGCCACAATGGATGAACAAAGTTTAACATAGGAATATATAGGAAAAAGCTAAAAAAAATATTTTACTTAACAAGTACAGTCATGGCATATTTATGTGGAAACATCCTCAGATAATGTCAAATTTTACTACTGGATCTTATTGGACTTTGTTGGAAAAGTGCCAAATTATAACATTTTTTCCATATTTTTTTTTGGTTGTATTTCTGCCATAGAGATTTTTTCAGTCAAGTACATGAAAGTTATTCATACAAAACAACAAATTTGTCACTTTATTCTCAAGGTAATAGAAATTAGGATAAATCTTTTGTGTTTTTTTAATGCCTTATCATTGCTAGTGAATTTAATTACAAAATTCGTTTACATCTATACAATTATTTATTGGCGTTAAACAAAATTACAATAATTGGCTAAAAGCACAGCATATAAGAATCATCAATTGTTCATACATGTATACAAAATTCTAAAATATGAGGCTACAGCTGGTGGATTTATGTTCAAAACATACATAAGATTTTAGTAAGTCTTTTGTTGTTGTGGTGGTGGCTGTGTCCATACCCCAAACTAGTCGCCCCCTTTCAACACTATTCAAGAATCCTGGATCCACCACAATGCTATGTAGAAATAAAAAAATAAATAGCCCCCCCTATAAATAAATAATATGATAAAATGCAAACTAAATCATAAATAAATAAATAAATAAGAAATAAAAAAATATTTTTTAAAAATGCGAATATTCATCTCTCGAAAAGGTGTAAATCAGAACATTTTAGTCCCTTGTAAACGATTCTGTATTTAGTGACATCCAGAAAAAAAATGATACGGAAGAAATTGGTCATGTTTTATTTCCTTCTTTTAAAAATGTCGAACTATGACTGCAACTTTGAAAAATGAGTAGTGAAAACATAACATGTAAGACGAAACTGCAAAAAATTGCAAAATATATGCGAAGATAGAAAACGAAAGTAGACATCCTAAAAATAGATATCTTGGTAAGGGTTTCCCCAAAACGGCGCTTTGTATATATTAAAAGGCAAGAAAACCGAAGAGGATAATTTTCATTAAATGAGGTAAAAGGCGTTGTGTTTGTACGATATCTATTATTTCAAAGTTTATTCTAATATAGTTTTCTTTTCTTTGTTGATACACATGATTTTGTTCTTACTGTTTAGGATATTTTTAGGTAACGTATTTTCAAAATGATATTTAGGCCTAAGTAAGTTTATTTTTACCATGTTTACACATTGGAATCAATGAAAATTGTAATGTTTTGTCAACAGGTTATATTTTCCAGAAGAAAGGTCCATTCCTGCAGAAAAGGGAAACAGAAAAAGGTTTCATTTATATGAAGTATGTTATTCAAGAAAAAGAATATTGTTAGCTATAATCCGAGATTCCTCTGACTCTAACCCCCGCTTTTATATTATGACTTGTGCGCTCAAGTCATAATATAAAAGCGGGGGTTAGAGTCAGAGGAATCTCGGATTATGATAGCTAGTACTTATATAATTATATTTGGGTACTACTAAACAGAGTATGCTAGAGTACTTCAGAGTCCGCTAGAACAGTCGTGTATTTTGATATATTTAGTATTTAGACTGTTTATTTATGTATATATACAACTTGATTAAACATTATTATAAAATAAAATTGCAACATTTGTCCCAGATATTTGAATTTTTAGCAAAATTTTGACAAGAAAGCAAGATTCATGATTCAAAGCATTGAAGGTTATTAACACCCCAATCCTGATTACTCTTTTGTTTCAGACTTATTTATTTCAACTAAATCTTGTTTATCAAAAATTAAATTAATTGCATTACATAAACTTTAATATTTTTCACATTAACAATGAAACATTTGAAGTTAAGTAAACCGTAACCTGGAATCAAATATTAAAATAACTTCTAAAATAAGGAACTCATACACATTTTATTTAAAATATATGTTTATAATGTTAAATCAATGTAATAAAACATACAAAAAGCAGTTTAATTGCATTGAATTTCAAAATTTTACTAGTACTCTATCGTACTAGCATACTCTGTTTAGTAGGACCACTTATATTTCGATCAGATTCAAATTAATGTAAAATGTAATCTTGTATATAAGCTTTGAGTAATATTCATCCATTTTTATAATTTTATGCCCTGTCATAAAATTGGCCAGTCTACAATATTAGAGGTTGCTTCCACTTGAGTTTCATCTTTTCTTGCCCAGTGGTTTTTGAGAAGATTTTTGAAAGATGCCACTTTTTTTCATTAATTCATAATTATCTCCCCTTGGAAGAGGTGTGGTCCTTCATTTGAACAAATTTGAATCCCCTTTACCCAAGGATACTTTATGGCAAGTTTGGTTTAAATTGGCCCAGCGGTTTGATCAGAAAAGCTCATTTTAATCTTCGGCTCAGATGAGCTAAAAACACAGAAAACAAAATACAGCACACTTTTTTGTGCTCAATAAATGGTGTAGTTCTCCATTTAGTCAATATGTTTTTTTTTTGAAGAGCTACTTTGAGAGTTCAATCTGTAGCTAAAAAGGTCAATACAAGTATTGCTCTTAGATATTTACCATTTTTATGTTCCCCAAACGAAGTTGGGGAACATATTGTTTTTACTCTGTTTCTTATTATTATTATTTTTCTTCTTCCTGGGCACTTTTTTGTCCGCGAATGATCTCGTAAACTACACATCCAACTAAGGTGAAATGTTTTTAGGGTCAGTAGACATGTTATGTAGATTTGCGGAACGAAGGTCATTTTGCGCGCACGTGCTTGCAAGAGCGCGCACGTGCAACACATGAAATGACCAATATAATGTCTACTGCCGTAATTTTTCTTTTTTTTGATGAAATGTTTTGAAAATCATAATGTAAGGATATATTAGTAGTATAGACAAGATGACATGGTCAAAATAGCAAGATCTCACGCGCATGCACGTGCGCTTTGCTCTGATTGGCTGAAACTAAAGTCTCAATATCTTTCTCGTTTTTTGACGAAATCCTTTGAAATTTTTAACATAGCCATGCATTAGGATATCCTACAACGTGATGTAAGGAATTATCATTAAAACACGTGCATGCACGTGCGCTGCAATCTGATTGGCTGAAACTTTAAATAGCTATAACTCCCTTGGTTTTCAACCAAACAGGATGGGATTTGGAACATAGATATATATATTCGACTTCTACAAGAAGGTATGGTCACCATGCACATGCATGCACGTGCGTGTACGTGAGCTGCAATCTGATTGGCTGAAAATGTAAACAGCTATAACTCCCTTGGTTTTCAACCAAACGGGGTTGGATTTAGAACATAGATCGATGTAATGGACTTCTACAAGAAGGTATGGTCACTATGCTCATGTATGCACGTGCGTGCACGTGAAATTGGTAAAATTAAAAATACACTTGAATGAGCGTTTTTTTTTAATACTTTTGGATTAAATACTTTAATATTTAGCATAATAAAATATATAGATTGTGTAGACAATATGATATGGTCATTACGCACATGCATTCACATGCGCAAGTGAGCAATAATAAAATTTGAATGTTCATGGTACACTTCTGGGTAAACGTTGTTAAAGTCTCAAATGCATAGAGTTTGTCTTATTTAATTACGCTTACAGGGTATATAACTATAAAACGGAGTTGGGGAGCGTTTGGGGAACATCTGTAACGGTCCCCGTTACAATTAGCACTAGTTATACATATATTATAGTACAGTGATCCTATTAGTGTATTATTGTTTTGTTTACATGGAAGATGAACTTGTGATACATATATTGTGGTAATACTTACAGCATACGAAGGGTGATCAAAAAGTTTGCGAACTATCTCTATTTCTACAAAACCACAATTCAGATAAGAAAAAAAATTGGTACACACATAGCCATACACAAGTTCTATTAATAGCATATGCTGAATAAAATTTTACTCCTTGTTTGCGATGTCAGAATGTGAAAATGACGTCACTATGTAGGTCACTTGTGACAAAAAATGGTTGTCTCAGATGTACTCGTTTAACTAACGACTGTAAAATTTAATATGGTATATCTTAGAAATTCCTTTGCAGTAGCGTATAATAATTTTTACACAGTTTATTAAGACGAAAGACTTCCTATAAATTCAATAGGATTGATTCGTTTTAATGAAAGATGGCAGATGGTTAAAAATGATATTTGTTACATTGCCAAGTGAAAGCAAGTTTGAAAAGACATGTTTTTAATTAAGCAATTTGCTATCAAAAACCTCCAATTTACACTTTGACAAATAGTTGAATATCTTAACAATAATATAATTGTTAAATATACCTAAGATATCATTTACTTTAGATTTGAAACATATTATATATGATAAAAAGTAAGCACCCATTCTCTATCCACCTTGAATAAATGTCTCTCCTGAGACAGAAGATTGGGGTTTTGGTGGTCGCCATGCTTATTTTTTGAAAGGATAATCTTATCCACCCATTCTGTTGCCGAGATTTGACCATTTCTGACAAATGAACTGTTTTTGTTATAAAAATTAACTCACATGGAAAGAAATATAAAAGTCAGAAAAATCTCTCTGCTTTTGTGACAGAACACTACGGAGGGGGTTACATGACCTCCTATATCACATGATTCGCGCATGAGCAGACGGTAGCCAATGTGCATTAAAATAGGAGAGGACTCATTTAAATTATAATCAACACTGAAACTTAATATTGTTTCTTAGATGGAAGTTATTCAATTAGTTTGCGAACTTTTTGATCACCCCTCGTATCTATAGTTTTATACTCTATATATCTAACAGATTGGCCTATGTATGGTTGATGTATTGGGGGCAAGTAATATATGCACCAGGAGAAAAAAAAAGCTTTTATTATTAAAGAAATGCAAAATTATATACATGTACTATAGTGTGGGTGTTTAATCTCAAACAAACTGTATAGATGTGAGGAAGAAGTAAGGGATCTTGTATATTACATGTATATTTATTTTCATATATCTAATATAGAGTGTTTTTCTCTGAAAACACTTGAAGAAAAATGTCATCTCTTAAATTTAAGCTTGTTGCAGCTTAAGAAATGAGGAAATGAATATATAAAGCAGCATTAAGGCAGATAAGATTTGTATTAAATAAATATAAAAAATATTTACCTAACTTCATATGCAGGAGAATAACATATAGCCATCATCGCCCATGTATAATTTTATGTGATTATTATATATAGAAAGTAAACTTTATTAATTGGAGTAACTGTATAAGTACTAATGTGGGATAACTGTAACTGTACATGTAAGTACTAATGTGGGATAATTTGCATAATGCAGGGCTTCACTGAGGCTGTTATGCAAATTATCCCACATTTCCACCTATCGTTGATGCCCTGGTATACCCTTCTAACTAGACAGTGATTCCTAAAAATAACAGTCGATCAGTTTCAATACACATTGGAAGTATGCCCTCTCAAAATCCATGTAAGCTGTTGAATGTTCACAATTTTCCCCATAATCTTCACACCTAAAGGAAGTATTCAAGGTTTAATATGTCTTGAGTTTTCACATGGCATTCATATTAAATTGTAATTTCAATATCTTAAACTTTTAATTAAAAAGTGTGCCTCCATCGCGATCCCTAACATAAAATCCTAGATCCTGATCATTGCTTTGAGCTGATGTGCTTCGTTACAACACCTTGGTGTTCCAATTATAGCCTGTTATTCCTTGTTGCACCATGCATTCCTCCCTCTTTTCCTGTCAAAAATAAAAACATGTTGCAGCTGTCACAGACAGATTATCTGAAAATTAGTTTTTCTACTTCTTGTTCTAGTTTATCTATTAATACTACAGGAAGTGATGTCATATGAGAACTGTCTTATTCATGTCTAGAATAAGATTTCGTAATTTTGAATTGCTTGCTCTAAACTTGCAAAATATTATAAAAAATGGTAAAGATGAATGTATTAGGTAATCCCTATTAAATAGATAAATTGATAAGAAGTCTAATTCACAGTTGTATAATTGAACTTAAGTACTCAGAAATTTACTAACCTGATCGAGGCCTGTTCAACAGAGTGAAGGTTCGCGAGCATTAGCAAAAATTCCTTATACCTCCAACAGAATTGTTCATGAGCACTCGCTCTTTTGAACAGGCCTCAAACATATTTTATTAATTCATACTGGTAATTAATATCTATACTTTTTTTTGGATTTTTTCTCTATTGATCACAAGGGATTCTATTACATGACGACTGCAAAATCACAAATATTCACCATCAATTATAGTAATTGACAGATTCTAATCAATGCTAGAAAAAAGGTTTTTTTTTATAATTAAAGTAATCTTTTATTATTTGTGATATTAAAGATGAACCACATTTACTTGAACTCAGTGGAATAGAGAAAGATTCGGGATATGGGTAAAATACTAAAGATTAAGTGGTTCAGAAGATTTTTAAATCACTTAAAGTTCTTCAACATATTGGTGGTTTTCGAGATATCAGTGTTCAATTAAGATACAGAACTTAAACTGTAATAAATGTGGTTAGAGTCTTGCATTTGTTATCCTAAAGCAATTATGTTTCCCACACTTTAAAGCATGGTATCCATTAACTACAGTCAAACTTTTGTTTACTCAAGCCTGCTGCAACTGGGAAAAAATTTCGAGATGTTCGAAGATTCGAGATATCAAGGGTAAAATACTTTAAGAATATGTAGTTTCGACTTCCACGTATACATGTAGGTATAAAAAGACTATTAAGTTTGTGCTATTTGTTCAAAAAGAAACTTTACATCTATATACAGTCTGTGACATTCACATTATATGTATTCAAGTATGGTAATAGGTCCCTGCTAAAATTACAGGTTATCATCAACAATTAAATGAAGTACTTCTTGTTTGGTAGGAGCATGTCTATATTAAAATTGTATATATTAGGGACTGTAGAGAGTTGAAAAGCTATATTTTAGATTTTTTGGAATTGGGCTTTAGATAGACAATATGAATTAAGAAGTCAGTTAATAAATTCGCCTACTGCAATTTGTTTGCACTGCAGTGTGTTGAGTATCCTGCTTAATTTTAACCTAGTTACGCATTGTCATGTACATGTTATTTATTTTTAACTCAATCAGCTTCCAAGAAGATGGCCAATGGACAAAAATAATAGAAAAGAACAATTAAATGATAGCTCAGATTTTTTTGTAATGCGAAAAAAAAAAATACCCCAGAGAATTGCACTCATTTACTGTAAATGTATTATATTCAGCGAGTATGACATTTATTGGCGGAAAATGATTTGTAAAAAAAAGTTGGCATAGATTTTATTTACTGCATATTTCTTAATGTTCTTCTTCGTGTATCAATATTTAAGATATTTAACAATGTACTTGAATTAGCGGTAGTATCTTTCCGCCGAAAGCACTAAAAAGAATACACTACCAAATGTAATACAGTAAATTATGTAGTTTATTTATAACGATATCATTCCTAAAACAGGGGAATGCAGATAATACAAGAAATAATACTCTAAGTTAGCAACAAAAAAAGTATCGCTGTAAACCGATCGAAGGATTTTTCAACACTTTCAACCAGAGAGCTACAGTTCTGCGGCTACCTCTTATAAACTGTGGTGGGCATTTGAAGGTGTACAATGCAATCTATCTATATAGATAAATTGAGTTGGTTCCACAGAATTTTTATAAGAACTATTTTTACTTCATGCTCAGTGGTCTCTGTAAGCTACATGTACAAGTATTATGTGGAATGAATGAATAAGTATTATATTTTTTATAGTGATGTCAAAATTGTTATTTTCCTTAGTCGAACATTCGATTGCATTATTCGAACGATAGTCAAATATTTGGAACATTTTCTGAACATAAAATTTCATTACTACATAGCGTATTTTTAACTCAAAATACCCTTTAGATTCATTTATTAAGAATTAACATCAAATGCAAATAAAACATAACCAAGATAACGTTATGATAAGATGTTGACTTGAAATACAATTACTTGGAAAAGGGGTGTGGGTGGTACAAACTATCCACACACCACTTTAGCTATTTGGTTCGAAGTAAAGGACACTTTTCAATTTCAAGACGAGATTTCCTTCTCTCTTTAGCCCTTTTCTTGCATAATTTATGTAATATTTCGAATGTCGATTCATTATTCGATCATCGGTCCATTCGACTGACAGTTGAATAGTCGACTATTCGTTGACATCCCTAATTTTTTAATTTGAATTTCAGATTTCACCATTAGGCCCTATATGTTATTTTAACCTTCTGAGATAGTTAAGTGAACAGAGAGCTTTTTAAAAACTCATATTCTTAAGGCTTTGATCTAAGTACATGTACTGTATCATGATCCCAATATATTCTGGCCTGTAAGTTATCAACTCCCCAACCATGATTCAACTGGATCCACTGAAATTTTCTTAGGGAGGATAAGATATTGTCTGGAATTTTTCATGACCTGGAAATTTTCAGATTGGGGATTTTCAGAATTGTGTGTATTATTCCTCTTTGGTATTTTTCATTCTATAAATAGAGTTTGATGCTGTCAACATTACAATAAGTTGATGCAGCTGTAATAATGTTTAATGCTTTTTATTATTTCAAAGTTTTAGGTGATAAATTTAATGAATTGAGATAATTAAAAAGTTTGTTTAAATTCCCGCAGGGTTCATTATAACGCGCTGTTTGGATAATATTGGATCAAAAAATTTTGTATAGACCTTGTGAGGTAATGTTATGTTTGTTAATCTTGAGAGAATAGCTATAGTTCATCATGAAAGAAAGATTTTTTTAAAAAATCTATAAATGCATACCTGACATGTATCAGTTACATGTATTTTAAAAAAAGTGCATACATGAGAATATACCGTGGTATATGTATAACTTTTTTGGATTGGATTTACAAGAATCATCATCACCGTGTACATGTACCGTTAAATTTCATATATATTTATACTGGTATTAAAATATCACGGTTAAGCATGAAAAAAGCATAAAAATTATTGATTTTTATAATCAACATGATCAATGAAAAAGTTCAACAGTTGCTTTATTATCAATAGATTTATGGGATTTTTTAAAATCTTAATATAGATATAGATATTTGAAAAGCTTATGATTCTGAGGTTAAACTTTTCAAACTAAGCTTGTCAATGACATTTTCATTTGTTGAAAAATAAAGATATCAAGGGGCCAGGGATCCATGAAAATGTAAACAAATGATGCTAAAAATGTCTTGATTGCAGAGAAGTATGAATGACAATTGTGGTTAATACCACAAACTTAAGTCTGTATAATGAAGCTATAAATAACATCAGGTGGGCATTTATTGAACAGCAAAATGAAGAAATAAAAAAAGGAGAACTTTGAAAAAATAGTCAAAGAACTAGAAATATATGGATTACAGTTCATCCATTGTATAATTTATTAATGTTCATAAAGTACTATCATTGTAAGAAAAAGAAGATAGGTTTACAATACATTTAGTTGAATTAATTGGAACGTGTCTTTCTATACTTTAAGCAATATATACTGGGGTTATAAAATATTTGACCTTGGGTTGATTTAGGTCTATGTCCTAAGTATGTTATAATATTCCAAGAAGTTTTAGAATATATTGTTGTCTTGATAAACATGCAGTTGATTTGTTGTTCTAAAAATAGAATTTAAAAAATTCCAGTTTAAAATTAGAATTGAAAAACCTCATACATTATACATATAGTGTATATATAAGCTGAAAATAACCAGCTATAATGTCTCGATATTGTGGTCAACATCTTTGATTTTTTACTTTATATTTTTCTTTGTTTTTTAAGATCAAAATTTAAAAAATATAATCGTAGCCTGATCGACAGCTGCTGACCTAGCTAGCTTTAAATTCCTTGTCTTTTGGAGCAGATCGGGACTCAATCCAGTGCATGTATTTTCACTGCAAGTTTACTTAGACCAAACTTTCATCGTTGACTAGTGATGAACACTCTTAAACTTGCTTCAGATGCTGGATTTGAGATATTTTCTGGATGGGTATAATTACAACAATAATATTGAGTTTAAAGTTTTTAGAATAAATCCAATCCCAAGTAATTGAAAGCCCTATTGGACCAAAGTTTCATAAATGTTGCATCTAGAGATGCACACTACTAGATTAGTTCTGGATTATTAGTTTTGTTGGAATTTGTCTTTATTAATTTAAAAGGTATCTGCATGCTACATGATTTTTGAATGGAAAAGCAGATTCAACTTTATACTTCAAACAGTTCAAATAAAGCTTATAATTTATTTGTAGGAATCCTGATGGTCTCATGCAGTTAATCACCTGACATCATAGAGAGGTTATCAAGAGGTCAGAATGGCGGAGGACCAGAAGGACCCAGTAAGTAGGATCTACCTGTAGATTCCTCATTTTTAGTGAGTACTTATTATCTCGAATGGGCTATCCCACATCAAATCGTTAGAATAATTCACGAATGGTCGATTGATCAAGAGATTTTGTAAAGACAGATTTCAGCACAGTAAAAATAAAAGGCGAGTAATTTTATTTCGCTCGTGGTGCTTCTTGCGAAATAACGCGATGATTAATTCCAGGCGTATAATTAGGAATCTACAGGAATAACATAATGTAATTGATATAGATAAAATCATGCGAATATTTGTGAAACAGTTTGCCTTGATTCCGTAAAATCACGTGCTACAGGCCCTGCTTCTGTCTCTATTTCTTCCAGCCTGCACATGATTTTTTTAACCACACCTATCGATGAATCAATACATTTACAATGTATGTAGAAATAAGTATTTTTACTTTTTGTAAATTTATCTTGGACAAATTAAGACATTGGAAATGTAGATATTAACATTAATGCACATATAGTCAAGATATATTGTTTATTTTTAGGAGGGACCTTTAAGTGATTTATATGGTAAGTATTTTTTTCATATTTTAATTCTAAATTAAAATATATGTCACATCATGAATACAGTAATAGAAACATGGTTCCAGTGAACTTGCAAAATAATTTTTCATTCCCAGGTCTGTAGATTTATAATATATATTAATTCATGTCTCCTGTTTGTAGATTCAACAACATTAGAGGAAATTATTAAAGATATTCAGAAAGGATCAAATGACCAGGAGCCTGGAATGGATATTGGAGATATTAATGGCCAAGCAATTCAAAATCCTGGTAGTTTTACAACATTAAAAAGTTTGTTACTATATGATACATATGATCTCCACCAAAACCACCAAGTCAATTTAAAAGTTGACTAAAAGCATCCATGGATGAAAGAGGGGGGGGGTTAAATTTTCAATATGAAGGGCCTTAGAAGGGGAGACAATTAAGAAAAGTCAAAAATAGTGTATGTTCATTCAAACATCTTTTTTCCCAAGAACCACTTGGTCAGAAAAGCTCAAACTAATGTTGAAACTCCCTGGGCTGCCTTATATACTAAATTTTACAAATCATGGCTCCTCGGATAGTATAGGACCACAATAGTAAAAGTTGAACATTGAAATATATAGGGAAAAAAGGACAATAGGAATCTGTGATATTGACATTATTTGACATTAAATTGAATGTGTATAACTCTAAGACAAATGTTGGATAATTAAAAACACATTACATCAATTACATATTCGTTATTTTTTATTACAAAATAAGTGCATTACTTTTTCAAAATCTAATGTGACATTTCTTTTGCGGTTCAGTATATTTCAGAATTGTCATGCACTTCAAAATAGGAAACGATAAATACATTTTTTTATTTTTACTTGTATACATATTGCTTATATTGATCTTTATTCATGTTACATTTTACTAAAGTTATAAAATTATCAAAATAATTATGTAAGGAAGCGTTTAGCAAAAGAAAGTCGAAAATTAAAATGATAGTACAATTCAATTGTGCGACTCCCCTATGCGTTGTGTTTTTCCAGAAACGTCTCCCCCCTACGTAACCATTACTGTCTGAAGAGAAAATGTCTTAATTATTAATTTTTATAAAGTTTAGCCCAGTTTGAATAGTTGCAATTGAAAGATTAACGTTTGCTTTTGCTGTTTTAACTGTCATAATCCCTACACAAGTCGTAGATTGTGCAAACTATGCATGTTTTAACCACTCGATCAACGTACTAAATATGAAATCTGTCGAATACTGTAGATCACTTAATTTTTGCGACACCTTATTTTCGTGAGATAGTAATTGACTCTTTATAAGCGAGACAAAATTTTCACGAATTGTGGTCATTGCTCTATATAATTTTAAGGAATTCTATTATAGGCGAGAATGAAATTTTTCGCGAGCATACAGTCGCACGTAATTACGCGAAAATAAAGTTCTCGCGAATAAAAAGTGATTCACAGTAGTTTCGAAGTGTTTGAGAAAACTAGACGTATATGCTAGCCGGACAAATGACCAACAGAAAGCTTAACTATTGCTACCTTCCATGGGCTATTTGTTTTTTGTAAATACATCTTACATATACCGAAAAAAGATGTGCCCCACATTTCTTCTGACTCTGAAGCGGTAAAAATCGACTCCCACATACTTTTTAGCGACTCCCCCGCATTACCCGTTGTATACGGTGTTAAGGGCATAGCAGAATCATATGAAAAATCCTTGTGCAGAACATATCTTCTCTCCCCTTGGTCCAATGTGACTCATACTTCACTCACAGAATGCCACTCAGTCTGGTTAAAGGATGTTCAGTGAACTTAAACAAAGTTTATAGGTCAAGGGTCAAGGTCAAAAATAGCATCTCTGTTTAAAATCTTTGTTTGGTGCAAAATTTCTTTCCCTTATGTCCTGTCAGCCTCAAACTTTAGAAATTGACTAGGGGTACTGAACATTTGTGATTTTCCTTCCATATTTTGATAGAAGATATTCAACAATTTTTATAGAGAATATGCAACATTCATGATTTTTGTGTGGTATTTTGATAGAGGGTATGGAGTAGTACACAGATGTTCCACTTCAAAATAAACCCTTTTCAATTACCTTACATTTTCATGTTTGTTGTTGAAAGCGGGGCCCTTTGAGATGGCCACCATCTCAATGATATCTAGTTCTTCATTATTTAATGTGTATATGCTTTTAAACCATATCAACAAGATATGCCTTAGGAAGCTGAAATTTTGAATCAGTTACTACAGCTGTTACTAAAATCAAAGAAAAAGAAAATATTTGCCAAAAGTTCTGGAACTATTTTAATATTTTGCTTTTAACTGGCTCACAGTGAATGAAGAAGTTATGTAGCCTTTCAAAAAATGGATTACAAGCATCTATACCATAATGAATAGTTTATTAAATTTTGAGACCAACCAGTAGATCTAAAAATTCCTTTAGTCTCATCATATATAGAATATTCTTTTTTCTTTTGTACAGGTACAATTCCAGAAGGTAATCCGTACAATGAAGGACTGAACAATGGCCTAACACAAAGACAGTCAACAATGAGAGTCAACGTAGCCAACCGCATGACGAGGTTCAGATACGACACCGAGCTTAATAATCGAAACATCGGCAAAGAAGAACTCATGTCAGTCAAGGTAAATCTGCTCACAACAATTCAGTTTGAAGTATTTTATTGGTAAATATATTATCAATTTAATTTTTAACATTTTTTGGCTCTGAAGAAGGGAATGCATACTGCTTTGCCGATGTCTGTCAGTCTGTCGGTGTGTGACCAAGTTTCCGTTCATTTTCTTTGTAAGGTTACACCTACTGATATGAAATTTGGTATACAGATTTTTCATAAGAATATCTAGGTCAAGTTCTGTTTTGGTAATGATTAAGCAATTTTTGAAAAAGAGTTATGTCCATGGACTTAGAAAAGTTCCAATTATTTGGGGGGAGGGGGGCATAAGTATTTCCCAAACATCTCTTATGTAGTTTAAGACTTTAAGCATATCTTATTGTTAGGGGTGGGACGATACACAGATCTTGCGATACGATATGTATCTCGATACATTGGCACGATATGATATGTATCTCGATATTATGCTATATTATAAAACTATTCAAAAGATTAGCATTTTATTTCTTTTATTTTGTCTTGACATTAAATCAACAATTTATTCTATATCAAATCATGTGTGCTTTGATATTAATACTTGAAGTTCATCAATTTCATTGACTAAAACTTTACAAAAACAAAAATACATGTACATACATGTATTATCATGATTATTATGACCAAATTACTATTAAGAAGTTGTTTACAAATAATTGTGCAGTTCATCAGAGAACACTGTCTAAAATTCATTTAAAAGCATCACATTTAAATTATTATTTAAAAGTATAAAACAGATCACCAACACTTTGTGAGAATGCAGCTGTAAATTTATTTTGTTGACCGGTTTCGACCTGTGACGGTCCTCATCAGAACAAACAAGCATGTAAATTTATCTACTGAAGTAAAAAATGCGGATGACGTTGCTATAAACAAAATAAAATGCGGAGTGTTTTGTACATATGCAGACTTGCTTAACAATGGTACTTTATACAAGATATAATCAATTTATGTTTCCTCTAAAGTTTTTCTGACTTAAGATTTAGTCAGTAAATAACATTGTTGTTTTATGATTAATAAAATCGTCCATAAATTGTGTGGATTGTTTTTCTTCTGTTGCATCATCAAGCTGCTTTGGTTTACCCCTTACCAACGACTTATTAGTTCTAAAGTGTGTTTTCAATAATCAACATTGTCTCTTCGCTTCGTACAAGCCGCCCTTTTCCGAGGACAGGTCCTTTCATATTCGGTGCGTCAATTTACCCAAAAGGACCCAAAAGAACCCAAAAGGAACCCAAAAGGAAATTAAGAACGACCCAAAAGGACTTGAAATAAAGAGAATAAATGGATATGTAATAAATACTTTCTTATTTTATTAAAACTAAAACTAGTTTTTTGAGGGTAAAGTGTGTGTTTGGGGTGGGGTTGGGAGGTCCCCCACCACCCTCCCCGCACCCATCCCCGATACCATATGCCTAGAACATGTCATTAAATAAAACTTCATTTCTGTATTTATTAAATATCATATAGTAAGATATGGTAAAACAAAGGAGAAATAGAATAATACAGTGTACTTTGTTAATTTCAGCTAATAGAAATCAAAGCATATCTGACCAGATTAAGTGTTTGATGTGTAATAAAAGTTGTATGTTATTTCTTGAGAAAAGTTGCAACAATATAAATGTATGTTTTTGCCAACTTTTAGGTAAATTTATAATATAATATTCATAATTTAATTCAAATTATCACCTTCTCTCAGGCATGCCATATGGTGGGATACATTTTTTGTCAAATTCGATGTCAACTTCCTGTTTGTCTGGTCATCTGTCTGTTACATACATAACAAATTTTTGTCACAGTTTTCTAATTAACTATTCATAGCTGATGCTTGAAATTTTAGTACATTCTTTGTTGAGGCATGCCCTATGTTGGGATTAATTTTGATTTGAATCTGATGTCAACTTCATATTTTTCTGTGTATCTGCCTGTAATTGAACTTGTTTATATTAAGGGGGGACCTATGTCGTTCTACGTCAAAGCAGCGTTATGTGACGTCACAATAGCGACGTTTGTTTTTACCTGTTGACTTTTGCAACTGTAATATAGGCATTCATTGTGGATAATCAATAACGTACACAATTTTCAAAAAGAAAATTTATTCATCATTAATAACAGTTTTATTTGATTTATGGAGTTTGTTAATTAAAATTATCTTCCTTTGGTTGATTATTCATAGGAATTTCAATTGAGAAGAAATATCTCTATAATATGCTGATATATAAGTGCAAAAAGATAAGATAAAATTCAGCAAAGAAAGTGGCTTAAATCAGGGAAATATGTTTAATTTAATGTTTACAATGAATTTTATTTTCTTGATAAAACTAAGAAAAAAATTGAGAAATGTACTTGTACCTATATTTGCTTATTGATTTATAGCATATGTAGATTTTATAGTATAAAGTCATTCCTGGGTTCTAATAGGTGTTGGTTGATGAAGGGGAAATGGGAGAGGGAACAGAATAGTTGTAATTAAGAAGAAAATAATTACTCTGTTTAAATTGTTTCTAATCAAAACAAAATAATCGTTTTTTGCAAAATAGTTTTATATTCAGATGTTTGTCAGTGCTTTCTTACCTTTTTTAAGTGCAGAAAGGTCAATATTCATGACACAAGAGTACGAAAATAAAAGAAAACGTCATATTTCTCGTTTATTTTATCATAAAGGTATATTTTTTTCTTTGTTAAAATAAAAAGATGAATCATTTCTTTCAAAAAATATGAATTACAACTTTTCACACAAAGACTTTTTAAGATATTGCCTTTTATGCATGTCGGAATTGTAAAAAATACGACAAGAAAAACGGGGTGATACTTACATTGTGCTCCATTATAATTTTTCATGCGAGATGAATTACGATGAATTTGCTTTCATTTTAAAGGTACAAATCATATAAGTAAATATCTGTTGATTTGAATGTGTTTTGACATTTTAAGTTCTTTTTAGCGCATATTTTAGGGTGAAACAATAATGTCTGAAAATAATCTATTTTTAGCATTTTACACTGTTTTTGCACGTGCTCCTGTGTAAAAATAAGCATATAAAGGTATTGTTTTTAATACCTAAAAATCAAGAGTTAGTGGTCAGGAAAGAAATGTCAAAGTTTTGAAAAGTTCACACAGACTTTTCGGACATAGGTCCCCCCTTAACATGATAGTGTTTATTTACATCAGAGCGGGGGTATTACTAGAGAGCATTGGCTCACAGATTTCTTGTTGATTTTGATGAATGGTGTTGCCATGGTTACTTAAAATAGAAATTTCTGTGAAATTCCATTAAAACACTACTCCTCCTACAGTTTTGGTCTGATTTCAATATAGCTTGGCACACAAGTAGACTACACTAATATGCATAATTCTATTTATTGCTGCCTGTATCAAAGTTTCAAATTCTAGTGCTTCTTTTCCTTTGTTGTTCATACAGACTAGTAGAGCTACAGTCTCATCAGAGACTTCTGGTTTATGTAACTTCCTGGTTGATGAAGGCTGTAACAACATGGTCAGATTAACCAGGATTGATATAAGTTGATCATGTAATACTGTATAATTCCTATTAACTGCCCTTGCTCCTATAAGCGCCCCCTTAGGTCTTTTTCAATTGTCAGGAAATAAGGGCCCCCTGTACAGTGATTAAAATTCACTAGAATTGTATCAAAAAATTGAAGAAAGTGAAAATGAAACTTGTCCATTATCCAATTTCTCAATGGAAAATGAATAATTTTATAGCATAATTTGTGTGGATTACCTTCACTTAAAGTAAAGTTAGACATTATTTCAGTGGTTCCTTTTATTATTTTTTTTCCAAAAGATTTTTTGAAGTTAAAATATGACGTTAAATATTACAAAGAGAATACCAAAATAACCGCCCCCTTTTTACAATTTTCTAAGCTCCCGGGGCGTTTAATATATGGTACTCAATGCATCCAGTGTCAGGTCATTGATGTTTACATTCATATGTTGTAATTTAACAGGTGCAGATACAAAACTGCGAATTAAATCACAATTGGAACGTAGAAAAAAGATCAGTAAGTTTACACTTTAGTCTATACTATTCTATAAAAACATTTTCATTCTTGAAACAAGGAGATGATTAATTGATTATATATTTTTCATTCTTATTTATATCAATATTTTATAATTTTTTTAATAATAAGCTCTAGATTATTTCATTTACAAAATACAATAATATTTGTATTTTGATACATGTCTTTGTAAAATAGAAAACCTGAACATCAAGTTTACAATTACAGGTAAGGCAAGTGCCACCATTACAGCACCACAGCCTAATGATAGTTCTTGTGCCCAGAACATTTTGCCTACTGAACCAGTATTCAATCCATCACAAAATTTGGATCCCAATTTTGATTTCCTCCAGAATCTGACATCCACAACATCTGCCTCTATTCCTGCTGTGCTGACTCCTTCTAATGTTCCCTTCAATTCTCCAACACAGCCTGGTTATATGGATGCTAGTACCAGTCATACCAGTCAGAGTATGATGTATGGAAACCCCACCAATCTAAATTATCAATCCACAACATCCACATATCAGATGCCAGTTTCATCTCCTCAAGCCAAACCTCAGATTTCTGTCCCACAGATGAACATGTCAGTTCAGTCACCACAAAATCACTTGCCACTTCAGCCCCCCTTGGGTCAGTTTTCTGTGCCATCACCACAAAACAATGCAGTTGGCTCTGTCACCTCACCACAACCTCCCCAGTCTCCCATGGGTAACATAGGAAAGTTTAAGACTGTAGCCATTGCTGGAACAAACCAGTGGCTCCTCATTGACCAGTTTGGGAAGCCTCTTCTTGTCCTGGGGGGTCAGAATGATGAAGTATCAGCATCGGAAGTTCAGGAACTTCCTTCTATGAACATGGGGAACATGGGATACATTAGCAGTCCACCCCAGTATGACATGTCTGGCTCTTATCAGTCTGATAACCAAGGTAGTGACATGCTTTCAATAAACCCACTCCCCACAACATCAGATAATGACTTAGAGGTGGATAATGCTGGTGAGAGTGCAGAAGTCTCTTCCTCTGTCAGTGCTTCTGGGTCACCTAAAAAAGTAAAGCCACAAAACAAGTCAGGGACATCAAACTCAAACGAGGACTCGGACCAAGAGGAGGATGTTGGTGCCTTCTTTTCCTTTGTTGTTCATACAGACTAGTAGAGCTACAGTCTCATCAGAGACTTCTGGTTTATGTAACTTCCTGGTTGATGAAGGCTGTAACAACATGGTCAGATTAACCAGGATTGATATAAGTTGATCATGTAATACTGTATAATTCCTATTAACTGCCCTTGCTCCTATAAGCGCCCCCTTAGGTCTTTTTCAATTGTCAGGAAATAAGGGCCCCCTGTACAGTGATTAAAATTCACTAGAATTGTATCAAAAAATTGAAGAAAGTGAAAATGAAACTTGTCCATTATCCAATTTCTCAATGGAAAATGAATAATTTTATAGCATAATTTGTGTGGATTACCTTCACTTAAAGTAAAGTTAGACATTATTTCAGTGGTTCCTTTTATTATTTTTTTTCCAAAAGATTTTTTGAAGTTAAAATATGACGTTAAATATTACAAAGAGAATACCAAAATAACCGCCCCCTTTTTACAATTTTCTAAGCTCCCGGGGCGTTTAATATATGGTACTCAATGCATCCAGTGTCAGGTCATTGATGTTTACATTCATATGTTGTAATTTAACAGGTGCAGATACAAAACTGCGAATTAAATCACAATTGGAACGTAGAAAAAAGATCAGTAAGTTTACACTTTAGTCTATACTATTCTATAAAAACATTTTCATTCTTGAAACAAGGAGATGATTAATTGATTATATATTTTTCATTCTTATTTATATCAATATTTTATAATTTTTTTAATAATAAGCTCTAGATTATTTCATTTACAAAATACAATAATATTTGTATTTTGATACATGTCTTTGTAAAATAGAAAACCTGAACATCAAGTTTACAATTACAGGTAAGGCAAGTGCCACCATTACAGCACCACAGCCTAATGATAGTTCTTGTGCCCAGAACATTTTGCCTACTGAACCAGTATTCAATCCATCACAAAATTTGGATCCCAATTTTGATTTCCTCCAGAATCTGACATCCACAACATCTGCCTCTATTCCTGCTGTGCTGACTCCTTCTAATGTTCCCTTCAATTCTCCAACACAGCCTGGTTATATGGATGCTAGTACCAGTCATACCAGTCAGAGTATGATGTATGGAAACCCCACCAATCTAAATTATCAATCCACAACATCCACATATCAGATGCCAGTTTCATCTCCTCAAGCCAAACCTCAGATTTCTGTCCCACAGATGAACATGTCAGTTCAGTCACCACAAAATCACTTGCCACTTCAGCCCCCCTTGGGTCAGTTTTCTGTGCCCTCACCACAAAACAATGCAGTTGGTTCTGTCACCTCACCACAACCTCCACAGTCTCCCATGGGTAACATAGGAAAGTTTAAGACTGTAGCCATTGCTGGAACAAACCAGTGGCTCCTCATTGACCAGTTTGGGAAGCCTCTTCTTGTCCTTGGTGGTCAGAATGATGAAGTGTCAGCATCGGAAGTTCAGGAGCTTCCTTCTATGAACATGGGGAACATGGGATACATTAGCAGTCCACCCCAGTATGACATGTCTGGCTCTTATCACTCTGTCGACCAATCCAATGATGTACTTTCAATAAACCCACTTCCCACAACATCAGATAATGACCTAGAGGTGGATAATGCTGGAGAGAGTGCAGAAGTCTCTTCCTCTGTCAGTGCTTCTGGGTCACCTAAAAAAGTAAAGCCACAAAACAAGTCAGGGACATCAAACTCAAACGAGGACTCGGAGGAGGAGGAGGATGTTGGTGAGGAAGAAGACGTGGATGAGGCTACAATGAGTATGGAGAAGATGAGCCTTGAACTTCCTTGACCTACATAGACAGGTGATACAGGTAAATTTCTGGTTGTCAAGGACTTGGAAAGTGAATTCAATTTCTTGGAATTTATGTACAGAACATTTCATTTATAAGGAGAATAAGTTATTCTTGTTTCAAAAGAAATTAAAGACACAAACTTAATTTTTAGCCTTCGTTTCTTAATACACATGTTGAGACTAAATTTCTTGTATACATGATTTAGAAAAGAAAAACAGTATTTATGAACAAGAGATAAGAGCCTGAGGTTTTCATTATATGGAGCAAGTTGTTGCTCATGTTATCAATTTTTGCATCAGCATTTGTTTTATTGGAGACTCAGAATTCAGTGACAATTTGATCCAGGATCCTCTATTTAGTGCTAGTGATGTTTTGAAACAAATGGTGAATGCTAATGCTTATCTGAAAATGAATGTTTTTCATTTTCGTTCATATAAAGATGAATTAACTGTACTTTCATCAATAATTTATTGTTTTGAGTTGTTATATATAGTAGATATATATTTTACTACATGTATGATTTCAGTATCATTGAAATGTAAGATATTTTAGGCTTTTTGCCAGAAAATTTTTAAATATTGTTGTATGTATTTTATTAATGATAAGTTTTCATATATTACATGTTTGTTTTCATCAGAAAAAAACAAATAGTGAGCATTCCTCTTGTTGATTTTGATGAATGGTGTTGCCATGGTTACTTAAAATAGAAATTTCTGTGAAATTCCATTAAAACACTACTCCTCCTACAGTTTTGGTCTGATTTCAATATAGCTTGGCACACAAGTAGACTACACTAATATGCATAATTCTATTTATTGCTGCCTGTATCAAAGTTTCAAATTCTAGTGCTTCTTTTCCTTTGTTGTTCATACAGACTAGTAGAGCTACAGTCTCATCAGAGACTTCTGGTTTATGTAACTTCCTGGTTGATGAAGGCTGTAACAACATGGTCAGATTAACCAGGATTGATATAAGTTGATCATGTAATACTGTATAATTCCTATTAACTGCCCTTGCTCCTATAAGCGCCCCCTTAGGTCTTTTTCAATTGTCAGGAAATAAGGGCCCCCTGTACAGTGATTAAAATTCACTAGAATTGTATCAAAAAATTGAAGAAAGTGAAAATGAAACTTGTCCATTATCCAATTTCTCAATGGAAAATGAATAATTTTATAGCATAATTTGTGTGGATTACCTTCACTTAAAGTAAAGTTAGACATTATTTCAGTGGTTCCTTTTATTATTTTTTTTCCAAAAGATTTTTTGAAGTTAAAATATGACGTTAAATATTACAAAGAGAATACCAAAATAACCGCCCCCTTTTTACAATTTTCTAAGCTCCCGGGGCGTTTAATATATGGTACTCAATGCATCCAGTGTCAGGTCATTGATGTTTACATTCATATGTTGTAATTTAACAGGTGCAGATACAAAACTGCGAATTAAATCACAATTGGAACGTAGAAAAAAGATCAGTAAGTTTACACTTTAGTCTATACTATTCTATAAAAACATTTTCATTCTTGAAACAAGGAGATGATTAATTGATTATATATTTTTCATTCTTATTTATATCAATATTTTATAATTTTTTTAATAATAAGCTCTAGATTATTTCATTTACAAAATACAATAATATTTGTATTTTGATACATGTCTTTGTAAAATAGAAAACCTGAACATCAAGTTTACAATTACAGGTAAGGCAAGTGCCACCATTACAGCACCACAGCCTAATGATAGTTCTTGTGCCCAGAACATTTTGCCTACTGAACCAGTATTCAATCCATCACAAAATTTGGATCCCAATTTTGATTTCCTCCAGAATCTGACATCCACAACATCTGCCTCTATTCCTGCTGTGCTGACTCCTTCTAATGTTCCCTTCAATTCTCCAACACAGCCTGGTTATATGGATGCTAGTACCAGTCATACCAGTCAGAGTATGATGTATGGAAACCCCACCAATCTAAATTATCAATCCACAACATCCACATATCAGATGCCAGTTTCATCTCCTCAAGCCAAACCTCAGATTTCTGTCCCACAGATGAACATGTCAGTTCAGTCACCACAAAATCACTTGCCACTTCAGCCCCCCTTGGGTCAGTTTTCTGTGCCACCGTAAACTATAGTTTACAACCGATAAACCTAGTTTATCGATTGTGAAACTATAATTATCTCATTTTTGTGAATTTGGCGTGCCATATATTTGAGTCCTTTTGATTTCCTTTTGGGTTCCTTTTGGGTCCTTTTGGGTAAATCGACGCACCCTTTCATTTTCAATTTTAGATAGGTCGTTCGTGTATCGTTTCGTACCGATATTTGAATGCTTGTATCGTAAACTGTATCTTAGAGGAAAATATCGGTGTATCGGTATATCGTCCCACCCCTACTTATTGTTGGCATGATTGTCTCAAGCATTCATCCCTCTTCCAAAATTTTGAAATTCATGACTCTAGGCCCGGTCAGTGATTCTGGTGTTAGTTAGGATGGGCTGTAATCATATAGTGAGAAAAGTGTTTTAAATTTTCAAAATGTTTTATTTCTGCTTTTGGTTGTTTAGATTATTAACCAAGTACTTGGTAATGAGAAGTAAGAGTTCTCTTTCCTTTATTACGTGTTAACATTCATAATTTATTTAACAGAATGCTTATAAATTTGTGTTTTTGATTAATAAATAAATGTTTGACATTTTCTTTTTAGTTCTTCAATATAGATACAGAGATTTTTGTGAGAATCCACTGCATAGATCATTCAAACAAAAGGGCACATCCCTTCTGCTTAATTGGAGACAGGTGTAAAAATGGACTGTATTGTGAAAAATTTACTCCCACTGCTGAAAATAAGAGTACATTGTAAGTGGAAATCATTGTTTTTATTAGCTCTACTGCTCAGAGACCAGGCCCCAGGATCATTAAACAGACTTAAACTTAAGTCAAAGTATGCATGCTGTACTAGAATTTTGATTTAGTCAAGTAGACGAAAAGTAAAATATTTTTTAACATTGCTTTACAAAAGAGTTGCAGGGTTCTCCATCATTTGAAGTTTTACTGTGTTGCAGATTTTATGCGAAGCGCTAAAATTTCGCGATATTTTCACAATCAAATTCGCAACTGAATCACGATTAATTATAATTTCAAAAGAATACAAAATGTACCTGGATACACTTTTTTGAAAATCTTTAATTCGTTACACAAATGGTATGGTCGTACATATTGATAAAAGTAAAAACACATGTTCTGAAAAGCAGAGTAAATTCAGGTCGACACAGTCGAACTTCTTACCATTTTTGAATGCAACTTTGTGTCGTGATTTTTTGTCAGTTTTCTTGATCGAATTACTGAATTTCCAAAATACTTTAGAATAATAATATGATTTTAAGAGTTCCTTGAAAATTTAAAACAATTATTCACATTAATGATAGAGCAAATATTGTTTATAAAGAGATCATGCAATGTCAACTGAGCTTCAGTTACAGTAATATAACTCTAAACTAGCTTAAGTTAAATTTGTTACAGCAGCAGCAGGTTTCTCCATGACTTTGCTCAAACATTTGTTGTCCGCGGTGCCATGGTTTTGGTGCGACGATAAGTTTGACTTACAGTGCCAACATAATTTTAGAGCCGTGGTTATATAGAAAAGACACATTCACATATTTTAAAAAAAAATAATACAATGTATTTTTGATTTAAACTTCATCAATTAACCGTTACATGGAAGTGTGAAAACAAATTATTTGTCTTTGTCCCTTCATGCGTAAAGTCCGGCGAGGGTCTAGGAGATAATTGATTATGCAAGGTGAAGCCCTAATTAAGTGCTGTACCTTTTAGAATTAAAAGAAGGTAGAGATGTTTGATTAAAGTTTCAGTTTGAGAGGATTTATTATGTTTGGATTTTTTGATAATCATGCATTGATCTTACTGTTGGCAAATCTTTTACTGTGTCGCGCGGATAAAGTTTGATTCGTTACTGTGTCAGAGAATATTTTACTGTGTAGGGACCAACACAGTAAAACAGCTCATGGAGAACCCTGAGTTGTCATCTGCAAAATTCGAGATTCATTCAGTTATTGATAATCATTGTACAGAATACAAATAGAATTCTTGAATGTGTTTTTCATGCATTAGCTGATTACCTATTGGTTAATGCATGCATCTAATTTTATATGTAGAGATATGCTTGGTAGGAAAAAAAGAATCAGAAAATATGGTATTTATATGTATTGAAATGCCAATTCATGTTGCTATATATAAAGCTGAAATTAATTTTCACTCAACTTTACACTTTGTTGAATATTTCATCAATTGAAGATCCTGTAAAGCAACCATAAAAATTCCAAAAAGAGGAGAATATGAAGAGGAACTCAAAAAACGAAAAGAGGCCATGGAAAAACACCTAGGCATATTTAGTGATGAAATGAAGAAAGGTATGTTTAGTATTGTTTTGTATAAAGAACTCTAAAGTTTGTACATGTACTATTATTACATTTAATTGACTGGGATGAAGGGCAATATGTACATGTTTTGTTGGACCCAAGAACCAAACTGCCAAAAGCCTAAGGCAATCAGTTTGGTGGGAGGGTTCGACAACTCTCATTTTCAGTACATAAAAATGAATGTTTTGTTAAACCTTGATTTTAACTTTTGACTTATCTTGAGCAGGCTTTCATGTTTGCAATACAATTAATTTATAGAGTATAACTACTCCTGCCTACAGCATGATGTAAAAAACCTCATAGCAGTCCAATATATCTTTGGCAAGTCCAATATCTCACTCAACAGTCCTACATTGATTTCTTAATATTTACATTTCCAATGTCTTTGTCCGAGATAAAATTACCAATTGTAAATGTACTTTATTTCCCCATCAATGTTTTGACGCGGTTCCAAAAAAAACACGTGCCGGGCGGGACAAACAGCTAGACAGAAGCAGGGCTTAGAGCACGTGGATTGGCGGAATCAAAGCATGTAAATATAAGGAATAACTGTCAGATTTTTCAATTTCATGAAGATGATCAATCGATTGGCTTGCGTGATAATTTTATGCATAAACGCCTTCGGCGTTTATGCAAATTATCACACAAGCCAATCGATTGATCACTTCATGAATTCGAAAAATAAGACAGTTATTCCTTAAATGACTCAGAAAAACATGGACGTGTTTTGTTTTCTTTTCAAAGAAAGGATTTATATAGGAAACAATTCTGAAAGTTATAACAAAAGTGTATATTTTATGAAGTGAGATATTTTGTTTTATAATAATTTCATTTTGTCTATCAAAAGTAGAACTCTCATCCTTTTAAAAAACCTAGGCTTGTGTTTGTACCAGCATAAAATGATGTATTGTATTCAATGATGGCATCATATGTCAGAGACCTTAATACGACCTTGACAATATTTAGATGGCACTTTTATGAAAACTTACAATTGCCTTTTCTCAAAAAAAGTTTATTTATGCATAAAGATGTCAAAGATGCAATTTGAGCTACATAAATTCATAGCTGCCTTATCTAGATTACAATTTTAAGATATTAATTGTAACTACCATGGAAAGATCATTACCTTATATGACCTTGACCTTTGATTAATTCAAAGAAAATACATTTTTTAGATATTTAAAATTTGATTTTATTTAATTTGTCTGGATTTTTTTCTGGAGAAAAATCTACAATGAAATAAAGGTCTTAGTGTGAATATTTTTTTCACAGCTGGATACTGGAATACAAATAAAAACGTCAAAGAATGTAAATGTGTGTCATTGTGTGTGGAGGCCTTCTACAAGTCAGGTCATCAGATGTTCATGCTTATGGAGATCACCCCCGGATTGCTAAATGCCAGTGAGTTTCATTTTTCCTGATATTCTGATATGTTCTTGTGAAGGGTATAGATTAAGACATGAAGAAGTAACTTGTGTTAAAATTCAATTTTCTCAAAATATTGTTAATGTAATTTGTGCATTATGAAATATGCCATTTTCATTTTGTATAAAACTTGATATTGTCCTTAATACCACTTTGGACATCATTAAAAGTCATAATAAGAAGTGTATTACAGTTAAGGTAATCTTTTTTACCTACTAATACTATAAGGTTTTCAATAACCTCTATTCATTGTCATTAACTTTTAACATATTTGATTTCTTACCCAAAACTCTGGGCAAATTTTTAGCCAAACATGCTACAATGCATCCTTTGTTGAAGGGAATTTCATTTTGTCAAAATGATAGACAATACATGTAATTCCTATCAACTAGTAACAGTTCAGGAATCACCAGAAAAAGTTAAAGTTATTTTAAGAATTAATTGTACACCCATCTTTTTTAGGTCACCTGAGTAAACTCAGGTGACCTATTGCTATCCGTTTTCGTCCGTCGTCGTGCGTCATCCGTCGTCCGTCGTGTGTTAACATTTGAACATTTTCAGCTTCTTCTCTGCAACCACTGCACCAATTTCAACCAAATTTGGCACAAAGCATCTATGGCTAAAGGGGAACAAAAATTGTGAATTTCATGATCCCTGCCCCCCTGGGGCCTGAGGGGTGGGGCCAAAACCACTAAAATTAATGCAATCTTTAAAAATCTTCTTCTTTACTCCTGGACATCAAGCAGTCAAACTGTTTGCATGATTGTAATCAGCAATGAGTCCTCTACCAAAATTGTGAAATTCATGGCCCTGGGGTCAGGGGTTCTA